>PVJO010007393.1:24594-82181 GCA_004026905.1 Hystrix cristata | reverse complement strand
AAAAAAAAAAAAAAAAGGAAAAAAAACTCCACATTTTCTTTTTCCATTCCTCAGTTGATAGGCATTTGGGCTGTTTCCAAGATTTAGCTATTACAAACTGTGCCACTATAAACATGGTTGTGCATATATTGCTGTGGTATGATGATGACGAAGAAGAAGGAGGAGGAGGAGGAGGGGGAAGAAGAAAGAAGAAGAAGCAGAAGAAGAAGAAGAGGAAGAAAGGAGGATGAGGAGGAGGCAGAGGCGGGCGGCTACAACAATAGAGAAAAGAAAAAGAAATGTCTGCTTCCAGGCATGTCTCTGCTATCACTGGTAGATACAGTAGATAGGCCCAGGTCCTTGTTGATTAATCCCAGCAGTAGATTTTTTTTTTTTTTTTGCAAAAGCATATCTGCTAAGGGTCATGTATTAAAAATTTTTAAATAAATCCTATACATCAGAAGAAAAAGTACACAGTACACTATTGCAACATGAACAAAAATTTGAAGACATTTCTCACATAGCAGATAATGAATCTGCCAACGAACACTTGTGAAAGGTATTTAGTCATGGGTAAATTCAAACCAAAGGCAGAATGAGATACTGCTTCACACCTGTGGCAATCAAGTTTCTTTGTGTCAACTTGATTGGCTTGGAGCCTCCCAGAGGATTGGGGGAGCACATTTCTGTGTGTGTCTGAGGGAGCCCTGGAAGCCTGGCTTCGAGTACTATGTGTGGTTCCTCCCTCTCTGGCACTTTTTCCTTGCTCTGTTTCCCTGCAGACGTGAGCCAAGCAGCTGTAGCTCATCAACCCCTTCCACCACATTTCCTCCCTAAAGCCAAGCAGTCATGGACTAAACTCCCAAAAAATCAGTCAAATTAAATGCTTTTTTCTTTAAGTTGTGGGTGTCACAAAAGCTGATTAATATTACACCCAGTAGAAGGCTATAACTTTGATTAAATAGAAAAGTATTGGCAATAATGTAAGGCTATTAGAACATTCATACATTACAGTGTAAAATATGTTTAGTTATTCTTCAAGATATTAAACATAAAATTACCTGATAACCCAGCAGTTAGTTCCATTTCTGGATGCATTAATAATAAAAAACAAGTATAGTCATTTGATGATTAACAACTCGGGTAGGTTCTGAGAAAGCATATTTTAGGCGATTTTATCTTTGTGTGAATGTCACAGTATGTGCTTACACAAAGTTGACTGGGACATCAATGAGCAATATAAGGTTTTAGGACAGTGGTGGTGAACCTATGGCACACCGAGCTGGGGCTATGAACCGGGGCCACAAGCTGGGGCCCTGAGCCGGGCCACAACAGACTGTATCATTGTAAACTGTAAAATGTTTACCGTCACTGTTTGAGGACCATCATTGCACATGCAGTCTGTCATTGATGGAAGCACCATCATGTGGCATATGACTGTATTCAAACAAATAAATTTGCACACAGATCTACTTTAGCACTATTCACAATATTAAAAAAAAAAAACAGAAATCACCCAAATATCCATCAGTGGATGAACGAATAGCTTGTGGGTTCCCAGCAGTAAATTTATGGCAGAGTAGTGAATGCTCCCAGCTGGTTTCAATAGCAAGGCTTCACCGCTTCCTCTGAAGTTCAGCCTGGTCTCTGGCTGTGGGACTGGAATCCAATTTGTTCAGCTGGAGATACACTGTGTCTCCTGGCTTGGACTCAGTTCCCTGGCAGTTTGAACTTGGCTCCTTGCCCTCCTCCCAACTTGAGTTTGAACTCTGCTCTGCCTTGCCCCATCTTGCCCTAGCAGCAAAAGTCGCTGGCAGCTTTTCTGAGTACTGAGCTCAGCCACTTTCCAAGATGGCGATCAGCCAATTGCTACCCTCTCCTGGGGGACGTCTGAACCCAGATAGCTCAGATAACTCACCAGCCACTGCAGTCAGCCTCCCACTCCACTCCACTTGTGTGTCTTTCCATGGAGGTCTCTAGGGTCACTAGTAGTCACTGTGCGTCTGCAGGCTCAAGCCGCATAACTTGTGCCAAGAGCTGGGGCCATGAACCGGGGCCACAAACTGGGGCCCTGAGCCGGGGCTCTGGGAGAAAGAGCCACCCATCTGCCACCTTTTTCTTCTGTTCTGGTCTCTCCTTTTGCTTTCCCTGTAGACTTCAACTCTCGCTTCAGATCCTGCTGGGTCCTGGGAACACACTTCCCTCCTACTTCTCTTCCCTAAATTGCTATATTCCAGTGTCTGAACAACAAATCTTGGAGAGGCTTTTTCTCTGCTTCTCAACACTCTGCCATCTTCCCAGAAGTCTATGGCATGTGATTTCTGTCTCAAAATCAATTTATGGTTTCTAGGATGACTGGTGGACCTCCAGTTTGCACTACTATATTCCAGCTAAAAGCAGAAAAATGAAAGCAGGGGAAAAAATATACATACAAATTTATGTAATCCTCTAAAGAGCCTTCTCGGAAGTTTCACCCAACAACTGCTCATAAGCCACTATTGGGTATTCTGAATTATACAGAAATCTAAGAAATGTAGTCTTTTAGCAAGACATATCTCTGTTTTTGTTTTTGTTTGAGATAGAGTCTTGCTTATATAGTCCAGGCTGGCCTTAAACTCACTATGTAGCCCAGGCTGGCCTCAAACTTGCAGGAATTCTCCTGCCTCAGCCTCCCAAGTGCTGAATTTATAGATGTGAGCCACCACACCTGGCTAGTTAGGCATATTTCTAATCCAAAATCAAATTGGAGTCCTGAAGAAAAAGGGGCTAGTAGATATTGGGCAGATAACTACCAGTAGCATCTTGTGCCACTGACATGCTGAGTTTGAGATGCCTAATAGAAATTTAAGTGGAAGAGGGGCTGGGGATTTAGCTCAGTGATTAGAGTGCTTGCCTTGCAAGCACAAGGGCCTGAGTTCAATCCCTGGCACCACCAAAAAAAAAAATAAATAAATAAATAAATAGAAATTTAAGTGGAAGAATTCGTAAAGCAGTGTAATATATCTTTGACAAGTAAAATTCATTGACCTTGCCTTTATGAATTATCCCTATTTTTAATTTTAATGTATTAAAAACTTACTAGGTCATTAGTAGATCTAATAAATTGTGATTTCATTTATCTGAATTCTATTTTCCCTATTAAGGTTTTAATTTCTCAATCCCAAATTCTTCCTGCATAAGAAGTCTCTTACATAGTCGGAATGGGACTACTTATCTTAAATTTCATATGTTCTTTTTTGTATTTTTAGCCATGGCCTGAAGATGCTCTTGAACTTGTAGCTGTGAAGTTCTTAGAAACACTGGAGCTTACTGACGTTGAGCGACAAGAGGTGGTTCCAGTCTGTAAACACTTTCATACCTCCATTATGGATCTTTCAGACAGGTTAATAGAAATAAGTTTTCAAATAAGTTGACATTAATGCCTTATATCTTAAATCATCTCTGTGAGAGTCCCAAATCTTAATAGGATATTATATGTCCTCTGAATCTTTCTGATCATTTAATTAGTTAAGATCTTCAGCCTATAATTAGTGGAAATCTACTTGGTAGATTTAACAAAAGAGGGAATTTAGTATGAGGATCCAAGGTGTTAAGAAACCTTAAGGGAAAGAATGCAGTTCAATCTCAGAAGTGACCAGAATCAACAGTTACAATGCAATCAGGAACCCAGGAATGTTTTTTCTGTTTCTCATCAAATCCTTTTCCCTGGATATCTGCTTGTTTTTTTCTCTTTGCAGACTGAATTTTATACTTCCCTGCGCATTTAGAGCAAGCTGGATGCCTCTTAGCTTTCAGGCGTATTTCTTAAATTTCAGGTACAGGGAAAGACAAGCTATTTCTGGTTCCTTCTTCCAAATTTATTCCAAAATGTGATTAACCTTATTTGTGTCCAGTGCCCAGCCCTGGTAGGATCAGCTATGGTTAAGAGTAGCAGGTTTCAGCTTGGCATGCTGGCGTATGCCTGTAATCCTAACCTTCTGGGAGGCTGAGGCAGGAGGATTATAAGTTGAAGCCCACCCTGGGCAATTTAGTGACTTAGTGAAACCCTGTCTCAAAATTTTAAAAAAGGACTGGGGATGTAGCTCAACATGAAAGCCCTGGGTTTAGTCTCCAGCACTGCCCTCCCCTCAGGCAGCAGGTTTTATAAATCAAACATTGCTGCTGAGGCACAGGGTGGAAATTCTCAGGGGGAGGGAGTTGATTCATTGGGTGTAGATGCCTCTAAAGTGTCTGTTCTAATTCTATTCACTTCTGATATCCTCGTTTCAAAGATGCATAAACCTAAGTGCTCATGGTATATTTCCTTCCCAAAGTCAAACACCCAGGTAGCATGGTTGACTTGGACAGAGGCACCAGGCAATGCACTGTAGTCCACAGACTTGTCATAAAATATGATTGTTTCCATTATATCATTCAGCCAACATGTAATGTTGTGCAAGGAATGATGACTGATGCTTGCTCTCCTATCTGCAATTCTCTTTCCAACTCTACTTGCTTGCCTTATAGTTTCTTGGGTCTCTTACAAAGTTAGATCCTCATGGCTTTGTGTAAGATTTTTTTTAAAGCATGTTATCTTTTTTTGTTGTAGTTCACATTTTATAGCCATCTTCATTGATTTGTGCTTTCTAAGTACATCATTGCTATTGATACTTGCAGACAAGAAATCAGGATGTAGTTATGTAGAGAATTCTAGAGTCATAAAGTTCAAGTACTTGGCAGCTCCTACATAACCCTTATCTTTTATTCTTAAATGTTTATTGTTACTGCTCTGTTGAGTTTACCCCTTTGTGAAATCCATTACTTATAGTGAGTTGTGTTGCCTGTCTGTCTTTTAGGTTCTTGCATGAGTTAGGACGACATAACTATGTTACTGCTACTTCTTACCTTGAACTTATTGGCTCATTTCGACAACTTTTGACTAAGAAGCGACAAGCTATTATGGAAGCAAAGCAACGATATGTAAATGGACTTGACAAATTAGCTTTTGCTGAGTCTCAGGTAATTTGATCAGCTGCTCAAACTGGTACTATGTACTGAAATAGGTAAGAAGTAGTAAAACAAGAGCTATAATTTATTGAGACTATACTATGTCAGGCTCTGTGCTGTGTTCTTCACAAGTATTCCTTCAGTTATTCCTCAGAACAACTCCCTGAGGTAGTCATTATGATCCTCATTTTTTAGTGAGTTTTAGAGAAATTCATTAAGTTGTTCAGAACATGCAAATTTAAATACAGTGTTTTATGTTTATTTTTTTTTTTTGGCCTTTGAGAGAATATAAGAAGTCTCTGTTGACCTTTTACTATAATACCCGTATATATAAGACTTAGATTTTTTAATGAGGTAAATGTTAGTATTTCTTTTTTTGTTGTTTTTTGTTTTGTTTTGTTTTTTGAGACAGGGTCTCGCTATGTAGTTCATCCTGGCTGAGCTATGTAGCCCAGGCTGGCCTCGAACTCATGGCAATCCTCCTGCTCAGCCTCCTGAGTGCCGGGATTACAGGCATGTACCACCATGCCCAGCAATGTTAGTATTTCTTGTGTTAGTTCAGTATAATAGAGATTTTGTTGCTTCATTTTTACAATGCACGCCATACACGTAGTATAATAGAGTTACCTGTGGTATTTTTTTTTTCCTGGCTCCATTTCTCTCATGACAAGTGCCTTCTCCTGGTGTTATGTTATATATTCAAGGAAGAGAAAGTCTTTTGTGAAAAAACTGGCTACACTCTCGTCATTTTATCCTGCAGAAGAACTGGAAAAATGTTAAGATTTTCTGCTTCAATACTTTATGGCGCATCTGAGTTTCTGTTTTCTATGTTTGGTTTTCTGTTTTCTATTTTATATAGCTATTATAGCAATAGAAACTTAATGACCAATTGTCTGTTTAGGTTGGTGAAATGAAAATGGAGCTTATTCAATTACAGCCCAAGTTGGAGGAAGCTAAAATTGAGAATGCACATATGATGCAGGTAGAGTGTCCTGAATGTTTTTCAGGAATGTTAAAGGATAATTGAAATATGTAAAAGTAGCCTTGAAAATAAACCTTAATTTTTGTCACTAGTGTCAAGGGACTTTACCCTTTTCAGTTGACTGGATATCTCTCTGGGTCCCATGTGGGTTCAATTTTTTTTCTGCTTTTTAAAATTTGTTTTTATTAGTACATGTTTACATTATATAATGATTACATTCCTTGTGGGAAGTTGGTACATGTACATAACTCATTTCCATTCTTTTTTTTTTATTCTCTTTCCTCCCCACTCCCCTTTCCTTCCATCTTTAGGTCCCCTTCCCATTTGAAAAAGTTCTATTTCCCTACTTCCTGTTATCTATCTTTTATTTTGCTCTTTATTTATATTTTGATTTTCTTATATAAGAGAAATCCTGTGATATTTAAGATTGCAAGTGATTTATTTCACTTAAATTACGGTTTCAAGGTGGATCAATTTTAAATGGAGTTGTGAAGCCTATTTTCAAATTAGGTCACATGTATTTCTCCTTGTTTTATACTAGACTCTTCTATCCTGCAAAATGATATATTTGAATTTCCTGATTTTCAAGTATTCCTTTTTCCCCTGGTGTTTGGGAAAGCAATAGGATGCCTGAAGAATTGTCTTTATTTTTTCTTTATTTCTTCAGGTTATTGAGATTGAATCTGCTCAAGTAGAAGCAAAAAGGAAGTTTGTGAAATTAGATGAAGAGATAGCCAGTGGAAAGGCTGAAGAAGCCCAAGCTCTGAAAAATGAGTGTGAAAGTGACCTAGCTGAGGCAATCCCAGCCTTGGAAGCAGCTCTTTCTGCACTGGATACACTTAAGGCAAGTGACTGGATTAACCGCCTTGGGCTTCATCAACAAAGTGAAGCTGTGTATAGGTCTTTGGTTAATTAGGTGTGTACCATTTCAGTGGGTGGTATTGTGTTGTTTTTGTCTAATCATTTGAAACTTGCTTCTTCATAGTTTTTTGATACAGTGTTATATTTATGTTTTTTACTTTTTGTATATTATTTATAATTTCTAATCATAGTATTCCAATGGGAATGGAATGAACGGTCTCTGAGAGGCCAAAGTGGTTCTGTATGTGGACCAGGAGACATGTTAAACAGTGTGGTTAAACAGTGTGGTTAGGAGTTAGGGATTTAGCTGAAGTGGTAGAGCACTTGCCTAGCAAGTGCAAGGCCCTGAGTTTGATCCCCAGCATCAAACCACGCCCCCTCCAAAATAGTATGGTTATATGAGGGCCTAGATTCAATCTCTAGCACCAAGGAAAGCAAAAAAGAGAGAGAGGAAGGGAAGCAGGAAGCAAGAGAGGAAGGGAGCAAGGGAGGGAGGGGGAGGAAGGGAGAGAAGGAAGGGCTGGAAAAGGGAGGAAGGGGAAAAGAAAGAAAAAGGAAAAAGAAAAAGAAAAAGTATGTAGAGCTACCCTGCAGCCTTGTGGACATGTATGTACAGAAAAACTTAAAAGCCATTTCCAAAGTCACTGTATTAGTTACCTTTCTAGAGTCAATGGTTTGCAAGAGAGAAGATTTATTTAATACAGGACATTTACAAGTTACAGCATTCACACACACAAGCCAAAGGCAGGAAGAATGCCAAATGTCTATGCATTGGAGATCCAAAAGATCCAATCAAGGGCTGGGAGCCCACAGCACTGTCACGTGCACGTCCATGTCTGCAGATGATGGCTGAAGAAATGTTTACTGGAACTAGGAACGATGCTCGCAGCAGACATGAAGACCCGAGCTTCCCCGAAGCAACAATAGCCATCCTTGACAACAGCAAGAGCCCGAGCTCCTTCTTCAACAAGAACAGCCAAGTCCCCTTCAGGAGAACCAGCTGCAGCAGAGCTTCTCCTGGGAAACAGCCTGCAACTGTCTTCTGCTCTCATTCTCCTTTATGCTGTGTGGGCTGTGTGGGTGGATCCTCTATGCCCAAAACCACACCAACTCAATTCAGCTGGAAGTTCCTGCTCAACTTGACCATATCAGTCCACCACTGTCACTATGAGTGGTACCCGTGTGTACCATGCTGTTGTATATGACTTTTACAGTGTTTAGGCAAGACCAGAACAACCTTACAAGACAGCAGGAGAGACAACATCTATTGATTAGAGAGACTTAGAGAAATATGGGGGCTCAGGATATTCAGATACTGTTCTTTACCTTTTCTTCTAATCAGTGTCCTAATTTTCATGTAAGACACCTGACAAGACTGTGAACTCAATATGTGAGTAATCTAGGATCTCACAGGACCAAACTTTTATCAGAATTTCAGTTATATCAGCCCTGTAGTAGTTATAAGACAAGAGATCATATTAAAATATTTTAGAAACTTCCTAGTATTTGACTGTGTCATGAAACAGGAATTTAAAACCCTGAATTTAGTATTTTCTTTCTTTATGTTCTCTAAATGTGGGGCTACTCCATGATCATTCCTTATTCTGTCCTTTGAGGTTTTATCAGCAACCACTCAATTTGACAATGCCGGATTTTTAACAAGTGTTCAATCTAGGCAACCAGGACCATTGATTTAACAAACTATTTTATCACTGTGTTCCATGAACTTTCAGCACTCGTGCCTCTGATACAGGATTCTCATTGCCTCCAAATCCCACCAGTTCAGATCATGAATCTTAGGTTCCGCTTTCTTTCTGAGCCTGTTGCATGTACCCTTCCTGATGTGCCATACTGTATTATATGAGTTAAGTTTCAGTTGCAGAGAATTGAGTTGATTTTATTTAATATAAGCAGATAAAAATTTTTTAACAGGAATTTTAAATGGATTATAGAATAATTGGAAGAGCTAAATAAACAGATCCTAGACTGAGTCACTAGAAATGACTCACAAAGCCAAACTGTGCAAATGATTTCTCAGAAGAGCTGTCCCTCTGAGAATGCAGGCCTCAGATCTATACTGTCTCCACTATAATCTGTGCCAGCAAAATGGATGCCTCACACCCTACTACCCTCCCCATTTGTGTCTGAATTCTAGTATCAAGTGATCTGATAGTGGGACCTAATTTTCAACCAGAGCTTTAGTTGCATGGAAACTAAGATACGTAGTTGTTAACTTTCCAGCATTTGCGCCATTGCAAGGAATGTCAGAAGGATATTGGAGTGGTTAGTAAGTAAGTAAATCCATAGTTTCTGCCTTAACAGTATAGACCTTTTTAGAAATTGATTGAAATCTGAACCTACTTCCTTCATTTTTGCCAATAAAATGTACATGAGCAAATATAGAATCAAGTCTTTGTTTAAATTAGGGTTTTTAACCTTAATTCTACATATAAGCTTGAAATATGCTTATATGTATATATAATATGCAAAAAATATATTTTCTAGAAGGTTCATAGCTGTCATGATGTCCTCATAAGGATCTGTGAGCCCCCAAACATTTATGAACCATTAGTCTTCACCTATGCTAAATTCTCTCTTGCTAATTCTTTCATAACCATGCAGGGCCAAAAAAAAAAAAATCAAACTACACAAACCCTTAAATCAAGAAGAGCCTGGAACAAAGTATTTCAAGCCTTAAAAGAAAACAATCTCCAACTCAGATTGATGTACCCGGCCAAACTATCTTTCATATTCAACAATGAAATAAGATACTTCCATGACAAAGAACAACTGAAGAAATTTATGACCTCCCAACCACCTCTACAAAATATCTTGAAGGAGACCCTGGAAAAAGAAAGAGTTAACTCTAATTACAAAGACACTAATAAAAACCCATCAGATAAGACAAGCAGTTGAACTGAGGTGAAACACAGAACCAACAACAGAAAAGATATATGGCAAAGATGAGTCAACTCATAACAGCTGTAACCATCAATGTAAATGGGCTCAACTCACCCATCAAAAGAAACAGGCTAGCAGAATGGATCAAGAAAGAAGATCCAGCAATATGCTGCATACAAGAGACACATTGAACTCAAAAGGAAATACATAGATTGAAAATCAAAGGATGGAAAACAGTATTTCATGCAACAGGAACCCAGAAAAAAGCAGGGGTAGCTATCCTAATCTCAGACAAAGTAAACTTCAAACCAAGACTGATCAAGAGGGACAAAGATGGCCATTACATACTTCTCAAGGAAAAATTCCAAAAGGAAGAAATAACAATCATTAATATTTATGCACCAAATATTGGGGCACCCAAATTCATAAAACTAATATTAAGGGACATGAAAGATCAAATAAACACTAACACAATTATAATGGGAGACTTCAGCACCCCACTCTCACAAAGAGACAGATCAACCAGACAGAAAATTAACAAAGAAACATCAGAACTGAATCAACTCTGTGAACAAATGGGCTTAGCAGATGTCTACAGAGTGTGCCACCCTACAACAGCAGAATACACATTCTTCTTCTCAGCAGCAAATGGGTCGTTTTCCAAAATAGACCACATATTAGCTCATAAAGGATACTTAAGTAAATGTAAGAGAATTGAAATTATACCATGCATACTATCAGACCATAGTGCAATGAAACTAGAATTCAATGGCAACAGAAACCAAAAAAACCACATAAACGCATGGAAACTAAGTAATGTCCTCCTGAATAACAGCTGGGTCACAGAAGAAATTAAAGAAGAAATTAAGCAATTTATATGGTTAAATGAGAATGACAATACAACATACCAGAACCTATGGGATACAATGAAAGCAGCGCTACAGGGGAAGTTTATTGCATTGAATTGCCACATCAAGAAGACAGAAAAAGCTCAAATAAACAACTTAATGTTGGACTGGGGATTTAGCTCAGTGATTAGAGTGCTTGCCTTGTAAGCACAAGGGCCTGAGTTCGACCCCTGGCACCACCAAAAAAAAAAAAACTTAATGTTGAACCTCAAACAACTAGAAAAAGAACAACAAATCAAACCCAAAGCTCGTACAAGAGAGGAAATTATTAAGACCAGAGCTGAAATCAACACAAACGAGACCAAAAAAAAAAAAAAAAAAATACAAAGAATCAGTGAATCAAAGAGTTGGTTCTTTGAAAGCCTAACAAAATAGACAAACCCCTAGCCAACCTTATCAAAAAAAGGAAAGAAAAGACCCAAATTCACACAATAAAAAATGAAAGGGTGAAGTCACAACTGACCCATCACAAATTCAAAGAATCATCAACACCTATTTCAAGAACCTATACTCAAACAAGATGGAAAACACGGAAGAAATGGACAGATTCTTAGAAACATATGAACTACCAAAAGTAAACCAAGAAGAGACAGAAACACTTAATAAACCAATATCAGCCATCAAAATTGAAGAGGTAATTAAAAACCTACCTACAAAACAAAGGCGCAGGTCCTGATGGCTTCACAGCCGAATTCTACAAGAAATTCAAGATGATCTAATACCACTATTCCTCAGACTCTTCAATGAAATTGAAAAGGAAGCAGTACTTCCAAAATCATTTCTGGAAGCAAGCATCACCCTGATACTAAAACCAGAAAAGGATCCAACTGAAAAAGAGAACTACAGGCCAATCTCCCTAATGAACATAGATGCCAAAATTCTCAACAAGATACTGACCAACAGAATACAACGAATTATCAAGAAGATTGTACACTACGACCAAGTAGGATTCATCCCAGGGATGCAGGGATGGTTCAACATACGTAAATTAATACATGTAACACACCATATCAACAAAATCAAAAACAAAAATCACATGATCATCTCAGTAGATGCAGAAAAAGCATTTGACAAAATCCAACACCCATCCATGATAAAAACACTACAGAAAATAGGAAGAGATGGTATATATCTAAATCTGATAAAAGCCATATATGACAAACCAACGGCCAGCATCACACTAAATGGACAGAAACTGGAAGCTTTCACCCTAAAATCTGGAACAAGACAAGGTTGCCCATTATCACCACTATTATTCAACATAGTTCTGGAAACATTAGCTAGAGCAATTAGACAAGAGAAAGAAATAAAAGGAATAAAGATAGGAAAGGAAGAAGTGAAACTATTGTAATTTGCAGATGACATGATACTCTACATAGAAGACCCAAAAAACTCCACCAAAAAACTTCTAGATTTAATAACGAAATTCAGTTCTGTTGCTGGATACAAAGTCAACACCCAAAAGTCAATAGCATTTCTATATACAAACAAGAAACCCACTGAAAAAGAAATAACAGATGATATACCTTTCACAATTGCACACACACAAAAAAATACTTAGGAATCTATCTAACAAAGGAAGTAAAAGATCTATACATTGAAAACTACAGCACTCTTAAAAAGGAAATTGAAAGGGATATCAGAAAATGGAAAGATATCCCATGTTCCTGGGTAGAAAGAACCAACATAGTGAAAATGGCTATACTTCCTAAATTACTATACAGATTTTATGCAATTCCAATCAAGATACCACCAACATACCTCAAAGAACTAGAAAGGACAATCATGAATTTCATCTGGAACCAAAAGAAACCAAGAAGAGCAAAAACAATCCTAAGCAACAGGGGCAAGGCAGGGGGCATCACAGTTCCTAACCTAAAACTATACTATAAAGCTACAGTAGCAAAAACAGCATGGTACTAGCAAAAAGACAGACCTGAGGATCAATGGAACAGGCTAGAAGATGCACAAACAACTCCAAACACACTCAAATGCCTCATCTTCGACAAAGGAGCCAAACACCCTCACTGGAAGAAAGATAGCCTCTTTAACAAATGGTGCTGGAAAAATTGGCTGGCCACATGCCAAAAACTAAAACTAGATCCAAGTTTCTCACCGTGTACTAAACTAAAATCAAAGTGGGTCAAAGATCTAAACATTAAAACAGAAACACTAAATCTACTGGAGAATAGAATAGGAAGAACCCTTGAAGACATAGGGGTAGGGAAAAAAATTTATGAACAGAACCCAGACTGCACGGGAAACAATACAAAGAATCAGTGCTTGGGACCACATGCTATTAAAAAGCTTTTGCACAGCCAAAGAAATCACCAATAGAGCAGGGCGAAAATCCACAGACTGGGAAAAAGTTTTTGCTAGCTATCCATCAGACAAATATACATCTAGAATATACAAAGAGCTCAAAAAAATTAAACCTCCCAAATTTAAAGATCCAATCCAAAAATGGGCATCTGAAATGAATAAACATTTCTCAGATGAAGAAATTAAAATGGTAAACAAACATATGAAAAAGTGTTCAACATCACTAGTCATTCGAGAGATGCAAATCAAAACAACCTTAAGATTCCATCTCACTCCACAAAAAACCGCGTTTATGAAAAAATCAACCAATAACAAATGCTGGTGGGGCTGTGAGGAAAAAGGAACCCTCCTCCATTGTTGGTGGGAATGTAGACTGGCCCAGCCACTATGGAAATCAATGTGGAGATTCCTCAAAAAACTGGAACTAGAGGTTCCATTTGATCCAGCTATTCCCCTACTGGGGATCTTCCCAGAAGAATTGGAATCGTCATATCATAGGGATGTGTGCACAACCATGTTTATAGCAACACAATTTGTAATAGCTAAATCTTTGAAACAACCTAAATGCCCAACAACCAATGAATGGCTAAAGAAAATGTGGTTTTTCTACACAATGGAGTACTACACCGCCATAAAAAAGGGTAGAGTCATTTGTATGTAAATGGATGTTCTTTGAGAACATACTATTAAGTGAAATAAATCAGACACTCATGAGTACACATCAAATTGTTTCTCTGATATGAGAAACCATAAGTGTAAATAGGACAAAGAGGTGTAATAGATATAATAGGAAGATAATATACAAAGGAGAGGAAAACTAGAAAGAGAGAAGGGGGAAAAGCAGGAAGGGAAAAAAGGAAAGAAAGGGGAAAGGGAATTCATGGAGAAATGTGAATAAACCTGCTGTAAATAGGGATGGAGAGAACAGAGGGGAGGGGTGGGGAAGAGGGGAGAAAACCAAGATGCATCATGTACAGGTACAAAATAAATGAGATGAATGTGATCATTATATGTACATTGTACCAACACATGTTCTTGGTTAAAAATAAAAAATAAAAAAAATTAAAAGAAATCACAGTTCTAAATTAAAGGAGATGATGTTTCATTCCCTGACATTACTTTTTAAATTTTCATTACTTAAAGATAAATTATTCTGAACATGTCTTGTTTTCTTCTGATTTAGCCAGCTGATATTACAATTGTGAAATCAATGAAGAATCCTCCATCTGGTGTTAAGCTAGTTATGGCTGCTATTTGTGTCATGAAAGATATAAAACCAGAAAAAATTTTAGATCCTGCAGGAACTGGAGGCAAGGTAATATTTGGACATAGGTTGAAATCATATTAATTGAATGTACTGAACTTCTGTGCAGCAACTGTTACCAAATTAAATGTCAACAGTACCCAAAGAAACAGAAGAAATAGCTTTCCAAATTTGAAGGATTCAGCATGATCCATGGAAAACATGTATTCTGGGGAGTATAGTGTCAGAAAGAGTGTGGTTCCAATTGCTTCTGTCTCCTTTTCTGTTTCTGCAGGACTCCTGTTATGGGGTTGGGGGAACTAACACTGAGATACCTGCACTTTTGCAGATAAGATTCTTGAGCATGTGATATAATAATATATAGGTGCTGTTTCTGAGCTTTCAGAAAAGCCTGCTGAATTAAGTAAGCAGTATAGCGATGCCTTGGTTTATGAACATAATTTGTTTTACAATTTTGAGGAAGATTGCTGCATTTGTGTTTATGTAGAGAAGATGGCCGTGGTTGTGTTTGTCACCTAATGCAGAGTTTGTGAACAGAAGCAAATTTTGCTGAATGCTTTTGTTTGCAAACCAAATTGTTTGCAAGCTGAAGCATTTATGAACCAAGGTATTACTGTATATTGAAATTGTTAAAAGCCAGAAATCCTGACCCTGCAAGCCGTGTGACCTTGGAAAAAAGTGCTTATTCTGTAAAGAGAAGATACTCATAGTACTCCTCTCATAGGATTAGAGTAGTTAATACAGCAATGCCTCGGTTTATGAACGCTTCTGTTTGCAAACAGTTGAGGTCACCAACAGAAGTGTCTGACAAATTTTGCTTCTGTTAGCCAACTCTGCATAGGGTGACGGATGCAACCACAGCCATCTTCCGCATGTGAACACGAATGTGGCTGTCTTCCCCAGAACTGTGGGATGAAGTAAATTCATGAACTGAGCTACCATGTATAATACTCTTTTGTATAGAGCCCCAAAAGAGTAAACTCACAATAAATGTTAGTTGTTACTACAATTAGTATTCAAGTCCAGATCCCTTAAAAAGAAAGCATAACATCCATCCTAAACTAAATTTAGACATATTTTCTTCTTAGGGTTTTATTATACCTGGATTTGAATTCCTGAACTGGAAAACTAGGGTTTCTTTCTTTGTTTCTCCTCTCTCTCCCTTCTTTCCTTTGCCATCCTATCCTTCATTAAGATAGTAAAAATAAATAAATATGTTCTCATCAAATTATTCTCATTTACATGAGTGTGCCTACATAGGTGAGGAGATTGTAAGAAAAATACTTGCTACTTTTCTTATTTGAAGAAATCAAAGAATAAAGGAAAATAAAAGTTGAAATAATAAAAATTATTTTCTTCTATGAAGTTGTGATGGTGTCCATGCTAGCTACTTTTCTTAAGTCTTCAAAAGAAATAATCACATTTTCTTTTCCATGTTTAATAAAAATTCATTCTGTAAATTCACATCCATATTTGTTAGGAATTTAGCTCAGTGGTAGAGCACTTGCCTAGCAAGTGTGAGGCCCTGAGTTCTATCCCCAGCACCTCCATATTTTAAATATTTTATATATTTAACATGTTCTTAAGGAGAGGAGTCTTGGTTTTTAAGGAGGTATAAGTTGATATTTTAAAAGTACCTATGGCTGGGGATTTAGCTCAGTGGTTGAAGTGCTTGCCTTGCAAACACAAGGACCCGAGTTTGATCCCCAGCACCAAAAAAAAAAAAAAGTACCTGAATATTTTTTCTGGACAATATTTTAAAAGTTAAGAATTTTACATTGAACATTTAAAATTGTACATTTAATACATTTCCATAAATTTTATTTGTAGGTATTAGATTACTGGGGACCTAGCAAAAAACTTCTGGGAGATATGAATTTCTTAAGAGATTTGAAAGAATATGACAAAGACAACATTCCAGTGAGTTACATGAGATTTTTTTCTGTAAATGTGACTTTGCTAACATGTACAAGATCTTTAAAATTATGTAGTGTTGTCAAAAACATAAAGATATAGTCTATTTTAGGATTAGGGTAATTAATAAGGGATATTACAGTTATTAACCCATTTACACCAAAGATTGAGGTTTTTTGAATTTTTGCATGAAATTCATATATGTTACCTAGAAAAATTTAAGGAACAAGAATTTGAAGAGAAAAAGTGTTTTTGTGTTCCACTGTTACAGGTATTCCAAAAATGGAGCACTCGGCATTGAAGGGTTCATTATGATACTTGAATTATGGAATTTTGTAAGGCATAAAAACACTTTTAGATGATTACAAAGTTATTTAATAAATTACTGTTTTAGAGAAGTATTGACTTGAAAGAGGTCTCTAAATGTCTTCTTATAATAAATAGTTTACTAGGAGATCTTATACACATATTTACATAAGAAAGTATCATCTTTTCTGTTATTTATTGTTTAATTGCTTGTTTCCTTTGTTTTCATTTGTTCTCTTAACACACAAAAGTCTTTCAATATTTTTGGAAGAAACATCTTGCCTCAATATTTATAATAAATTTGTATATTTCCTAACAAATATTACTTGTATTTCTTCCATAATTGTTTAAGTTATCTCATAATATTGATATTGGTTTTTAAAGACAACATAACTTTTTATTCAAAAGTTTGTGATATAGGTTGGAATTTTAAAATCAAAATCTTTGTTGTATAGGTGGCTGTTATGCAGAAGATTCGTGGTGAATACTTGACAAACCCTGAATTTGATCCCCCTAAGGTTGCTAAAGCCTCTTCTGCAGCTGAGGGTCTGTGTAAGTGGATCATGGCTATGGAAGTATATGACAGAGTTGCAAAGGTATTTTGAGGCACACCCATTTTCTACTAAAATATTCTTAGATGTTAAAACCTACCATATATATGTATTTACCACTTAGGAAGTTTCTCAAAGTGATTCCAGGGAGATGGCAAGTACAGACAATGGAATGGTCCAGACTAACCTATGGCCCTTAGGCAAAAGGGAACTAAAGTTTGATGCCAGAGAACAAAAATTTAAAAACTCAAAACATAAAGGGAAAGCAGCAGATTAAAATGTTGATTCAGCTTTTTAGATCTTGTATATGAGTGGGATCAGGTGTTATTTGTCTTTCTGTACCTGGTTTATCTCACCATAACATCCTCTAGATTCATCTGTGTTGCTGAAAGTGACAAGATTTCATTTTTTTTATGGCTAATTTTCAGCTGTGTGTAGGTACCACATTTTTTAAAACTTCAATCATCTGTTAATAGTTAATACTAAGTTAATACTTAGGTTGATTCTGTGTTGGTGGGAGTGCTGTTATCTTTTTGACATACTTATTTAATTTCCTTTGGATATATAAAATGGTTACTTCAGTTGTTTAAGGAAAGAAAGGGATGGGAAGAGGTTGGTCAAAGTATTGTGCATACAATTAGAAAGGAGGAATTTTTTAAATGTCCAGAATAGGCAAATATATAGACAGAAAGGCTGGAAGATTAGGTGGTGTGGATGGGAGAGGGGTAGAAATACTGTACAGTAGTACCTTGGTTCACAAACACTTCTGTTCACAAACAGAAGCATTCGGTAAAATTTTGCTTCTGTTTGCAAACTCCACATCCGGTGACAAACACAACCGTGGCCATCTTCCCCAGAATCATGGAACAAATTAAGTTCGAGAACCAAAGGACCACTGTAACTAATAATGATTATGAAGTTTCTTTTTTTGGGTAATAATAATGGTTATTGTCTTAGTTACTTTTCTCATGGCTGAGACACAATACCTAACACCCAAAGTTAAAGAGGAAAGGTTTATTTAGCTCACAGTTTGTAGAGGTTTCAGGTCATAGTTGTGTGGCTCCAAGGCATTGGCAGATGGGCATTGCAGAGGAGAAACTGCTCACGGCAGGCAGAAGGTAGCAAGGCAAGCAAGAGCCTTGGCCCCTTTTTTCAGCCCCTTTTATATTCTGTGGCTTCTGGGATTAGGGTGGTGCCAAACCAATCAGTGGACTGATTTAGTAATCACACACCCTTAATCCCAGCATCACACACTCTAGATCTAGCCACCTCTGAAAAAGTCCCACCTATGATTGCATGAGGCCCTCAGGGGACAGCTAGACACAAACCATAAGTTATGAAGTTTCTTTTTTTGGTTAATAAAATGTTCTAAAATTGATAGCAGTGATGGGTGCAAAACTATGAACTTACTTAAAACCAGTGGATTGTATACTTTAAATGATGAATTGTATAATACACGAATTATATCTCAATCAAGTTTTTAAAAATTTGATTCAAAAGATTAAAAGTAAGAAGATCCACGAGGAGTAAGAAGTTCCTGTAGGGTTAAGAGGCAGAGCATGGAGAGATCCCCTGAAGGAATGGCATGCATTTACAAGGGAACCTCTTATGGAGTACCCATTAGAGCCAGATTTCTAGGAGAGAAGAAAATGTTTAAGAACATTTTATAAATTTTTCTGGTAAAAGATCATAGAAATACCCTCTGCAGCTTGCATAATTCTACCCAGGGAAGCAAGAACATAAGTTAAATAGCAGATGAAAATACATGGTAGTGTGTATTTAGAATAAGCTCAAAGAATAGAATGAATGATCAGGCTATAGCAACTGGCAAGATAGTCCTCTGTGAGATACATCATGTGCTTAACAGAGAGGTAAAGACTTTGTTAATTTCAGAGAGTAGACTTGTAATAAACCTATCAAAAGAGTAAAACTAATTTTATCTCAGGTGTTCTTCCACTGAACATCTTGTTTCTCCACACCATAGTCTCATAGCGAATCTGCAAACTCTCAATTTAGCTAATTTCTGTGTGTCCTACTGTTCCCTGGTGCTTGGGTTCCAACCACTTGCTGCTCCTCAAAAACACTGCAATCAGTCTTTGCTGAAAAAGGAACAAGGCTTTATTCAAAGCTGGCTATGAAGGAGGTAGAGGGGCTTCTTAGTACCCCATAGTACATCTCACTACATTCAGGTGTGCAAAGGCTTTTATAGTTAAGGAGAGGGAAAAACACAATGAGACAACAGAAGTTCCCAGGCAGTTTCATCTGTGCCCCTATCTCCACCACAGCCCTTTCCCCATTCTCAGTATCCTCCCGTACTGGTGGAAATGAAACTGAACTCTGACTTCCTAAGGCCAGCATCTTTATATTCCTTCCAAGTACTCAAGTTTTCTGTCCATTTATCTGATCAGAAGAAGAGGAAGTTATGGTGGCTTACTCTCTCAGCCTGCAGAAGTTTGGAGAAGCAGCTCAACTCTCACCCTTCCTTCCTCCCTTCCTCCCTTCTTTCTCCCCCCCCTCCTTCTTTTTAATGTGGTGCTGGGTATTGAACCCAGAAACTCCTCACTGCACGATATCCCCAGCACCTTTTTTATTTTTTATTTTGAGGCAGTCTTGCTAAATTGGCCGGGCAGGATTAGAACTTGCCATCCTCCTGCCTCTGTATCCCAGAGCGCAGCAGCTCAATTTTTGGAGACCCATTTTACCCTCTTGCTTATACAACAGGGTATATGGATTTCTCTGGGTCCTTTCTACAAAGCAGAGAAGCCAGAGTCCTAAGCCAGTGGTAAGGTTCCCTGCCTTAGCACTCTATACCTCACGTGGCTGTTTTTAATTCTCATGATTCTGTCCCATGTTGGTGAGGAAGAGGGGGAGATACCCAGCAGTGTCTCCTCTGAAGTCAAGTAAAAGGGAGCTGCCTATCTTCTACCTGCTGTTTAACACATTCTTCCTTCAGGCTTTCAGCCCAGGGGAGAGAAAGCAGGACAGTTGGTTTCTGATACGTTCTTTTTCGCTTCCTTCTTTGACTTAAGCTTCATTCAAGGTGTATACTGAAAGGGCTCAGACTGCCCTCTTTCTTGCTGGTGTAGACTCTCTGGTCATCTTCCAAATTCTTTGTATTGGTACCTTAGTAGACTCAGTGATCAAGCTGGCCAAACCTCATTCTTGATATGCTAATGAGAGCAACCACAACAACAAAAAGAGCTTTAGAAAGTCCTCTTTGACGTACTCATGATGCTCAGAGACCACCACCCGGATAAAGGACAAACTAACTCCTGAACCCTTAACCCGTGGCTCAGTGGAAGAATGATTTGTATTTTCTTCTAAAATAATCAGGAACTTGGCCAGGCATGATCGTACATGCCTTTAATCTCAGCACTGGAGAGGCTGAGGCAGGAGGATCTGCGTGAGTTTGAGGCCAGCCTGGGCCATATAGTGAGTTCAAAGCCAGCCTGAACTACATAGCAAGACCTTGTCTCAAATAATATAAAATAAAATAATCAGGGACTTAAAAGCGGTTTTTACTAAAACCCCAAGTCTCTTCACTTAGGCTTATAAATACCCAATAAGTAACTAAAAGCAGAACAAAATTTGAATTTAAATTTTGTGTTTTGGCCGGGTGTGGTGGTGCACACCTGTAATCCCAGCACTTGGGAGGCTGAGCCTGGAGGATCACCTTGAGTTTGAGGCCAGCCTGGGCTACATAGTGAGTTCAAGGCCAGCCTGAACTACATAGTGAGACCCTGAAAAAAAAAAATTGTGTCCTTTATTACTTTAGATACAGTATGTTACACATTTTTTTTTAAAGTCACCAGAACAGTTTATTAGCCCCAAATTTACCCATCCTATCTTATTTCCCTAGAAGAGGAACATCAACATAAGAATAACTAAAGTTGGGGTTGGGATTTAGCTCAAGTGGTAGAGTGGCAAGCAAGCACAATCCCTGAGTTCAATCTCCAGCAAACCCCCCCCCAAAAAAAAGACTATCTGAAGTTATTTTCAGAGGCACATCCAATTACCAGCCTTTAGAAATTCCAGTTCCAGACCTTGGAGCAATGCCTGAAAGTCTCTAGCCATTGTCCTAAATCAGTAGTCATCTGGCTCCCAGGAAAAGCAGAGCTGAAACTGCCACAGAAACAGTCATTTCATGGGAATGGAACTACCCCTCAAGCCATAAAGATATCTCTCTGGAGCTGGGAAAGCAGGAGTGAGATAACAATTGACAGACACCAGCCCCCACACTATCCCAGGTCTCCATTCTTTTGTGGGCACATCAGTCTGATCCTCTTTATGAGAGTGTGCCCCCTTCAAGCTACTACCCAAGTTGGTGTGCTTGCCTTATAATCTCTCTCACCTTCTAATTAAAACTTTTTTCTATAAATTGGCGCTTTAGTTTTCCATTTCCATTATCACTAAAAGCAAGGGGCCACACTAGCCAGCCAGTGATGCCTTTTTCTCGATGAAACTTGGCTTTTCATGATTTGTGGAGGAAACTTTGTGTGAAACTGAACACCAAGACTCTCTTTCTTTATATTTCTATTATCGCAGTCTTAATCCCCGCAAGGTGGATGTGTGCCTTTGTTACCAGAGCTGGGTTCTTGGGTCCAGATGCACAGAAACAAGACCAGATCCAGGGAAAATACAAGCATGGGCAAAGCTTTCATGGGACTTCCGCTCAAGTCAGAAGGGAGCCACAGTTCTGACCAAGGGCAGGTCAGACCAGCAATTTTGTGAACAAAGAAAAGGATAGCTAATGTAGAAGAGGTTCCTATCCAAAGACATTGTTACATCTGGAGGTGGACTGTGACCTGCTGTCCTGCTAGAAAATATAATTCCCGGCGATCGTAAACCCAGCTATAGTAAAGAATTAAAGAAACCAAGTTCAAATTAAGAGAAGACTATTTATTTAGAGGACAGTTTATTTAAAAGTGGTGAAAAAGGGGGAAAAGGAGACGATAGATAGCTACTCGACGAGTAGGGAGCATTTGAAAGCGAAATACTCGTGGGCCTTTCGTTGTAGCCCTGCCTCGATTTCTCATAGCTATGTGACTTTTGGGTGGGTGGTTTAGGGCCAGGTAATGTAGAGATTTAAGAATCAAAAGGGAGAGTTTATTTTCTTTATGTTAATCAGATTACCTGGGGACCTTCCCGGAACCAGTCTCTTTGCCTTTGTCTCTCTGACTATTGGAATCTGGCTGCCTTTATGTTTCTAACTATTTGATTATAGCTGTCCCGCTTTCTGAGTCTAATGAGGCCTTTACCCTATCTTTTCCCTACCTATGGGGACCCCTGTCCCTACAACATGCCAAAAGTTCCCTGATCCTCCATGCAAATAAGGGACTCAAACTTGCAAAGTCTGTTCAGTCCTGACAGATCAAGTGTCTAAACTCAGTTGTAGGCAGCTCATTGTTCAGCTTTGACTACAAGGGTGAGGCAGATTTTGGGGCTAATCCTTGCTTGCATCTGTGTTAGTAGGATGTGTTTGCAGCTGTTGTATTTTTAACTCCAGGCCTGAGTGTGAGCCCTGCGTCCCCATTTATGTACTTGTTTGATTCTGCTGTGAAAGATGAAACAATCACATGCTTCTTCCCAGCATTTCATCATTTTATTCCATTTTGCGTGATCCTTGGCTGTCTCACCTTGGGCTGATGGGGAAGATCACAAATTTGGAAAGGAAATTACAAACAAAGTAGCAACAAAACAAAAAGCATATTTATGTGTTTTAGCACTTGTTATTTCTGTCCCATGTTTTTATGTTTCTCCATTGAATGGCAACTTCTCATTATTTTGAAACATTTTTCTAAATAGTATGGATTTTTTGCTATGTATTGTGACATTTTGTTACTCCAGGATAATTTATTTATTTATTTATTTATTTTGTTTTGTTTTTGTGGTGTCGGGGATCGAACTCAGGCCCTTGTGCTTGCAAGGCAAGCACTCTACTTACTGAGCTAAATCCTCAGCCCCAGGATAATTTATTTTTTAAGTGACAGTTTTCTAGTCCAGATCATTTCTGAATTTTATAAAATGTGTAGGTATTTTTACTTTGTATGTAAAATAAGAATAAGTTTTAAAACAAATGCTTATTTTGTGTACAGTATTATTATGCTGCATTTTTAACCTATGATATCTATAAAGGAATCGTGTAAGTTTTACATAGTACATATCACATCTATATATATTGTTCTCAAATAGGTTGTAGCTCCTAAGAAAGCTCGCTTAGCAGAAGCTCAGAAGTCCTTAGCTGAAACAATGGACCTTTTGAATGAGAAGAGAGCAGAATTGGCAGAAGTAGAACATCATTTGGAGAATTTACAAAAAACCTTTCTAGAGAAAACAGAGGAAAAGGCTGCTTTAGAAGATCAGGTGGAACTTTGTGCAAAGAAACTTCAAAGAGCTTCACAACTAATTGGAGGACTGGGTGGAGAAAAATCAAGGTCAGATTTCTCCTTGTTTTCACAAGATTAAAGAGTGTCAGCCGGGGGTGGGGATTTAGCTCAGTGATTAGAGTGCTAGGCCCTGAGTTCGATCCCCGGCACCACTGAAAAAAAAAAAAAGAGTGTCAGCCTTGAATATGTGACCTTTTTTAGGTATCTATTATGAGTACTATGGATTTTAGAATGACTGGTTGAGAATATGGGATATTCTACAAGGCACTTTGGCCAGGCCCCTCCAAAGAGGAATAACAATGTTGAGAAAGGTTGGTGCCTTAGTTACTTTTCTCATTGCTGAGACAAAATACCTGACACCCAGAGCTGAAGAGGAACACTTTACTTTGGCTCACAGTTTGTAGAGGTTTCAGTCCATAGATAGCTGGCTGCAGTGCAGGGTGGCATGGTAGAGGGGCATCACAGAGGAGAAACAGTCCATGGTGTGGTAGGCAGAAGGCAGCAAACACCCAGCCTGCCTTTCCCTTTTGTCGCATCCAGGCACCAGCCTTTTGGGTGGTACCACCCAGAACTATGCTAATTCCAATCAGTGCACTAATTCAGTACCACACACCTTTAATCTCATATCAGACGCCCTAGATCCAGGCAGCTCCACAAAGCCCCACCTATGAGCACATGAGGCTTTGAGGGGACGTCTAACTACAAACCGTAACAGATGGTGTTTGTAGCTTACTTTTAAATCGTTTTTTAAAAAGGCAAATAAAGTACGTGTTAACAAATTTCGATCTAAATATGTTTGTTATGCAATTCTTTTATAATTTTAGCCAGGCGTGTTGGCCTATGCCTGTAATCCTAGCAGTGGGGAGGTTGAGGCAGTTGTTGTAGTGTGAGTTTGAGGCCAGCCTGAGCTACATAGTAAGTTCGTGGCCAGCCTGAATTGTATAGCAAGACCTTGTCTCAAAAAAAAAATTTATAATTTTATGTATGTTCAAAATATGTAATAAATTGTTTAGGGAGATTACTGGATGTATGGCTCACTTGGTTAAAATATATTTCAAAGAAGATTTAACTGACTGATTTAGCGAAGCCAGTTAGCATTATTTTAACCTGTTTACTTGGACTAGATAGCTAGCTATTACATTTATTATCTTTGTTAAATGAATAGCATGATAAGGTGATATATCTTTAGCAATACTTTATCATACAGGTTAGATGATTTTACAACATACTTTTTTATTATGAGAGTTTCATTCAATGGAAAAATGTCAAACTTAGTAATACTATCTCAACTTCTGTATAGTTTAAATTAAAAAAAAATTTAATAGTCTTAACAGTACAGTGCTATGTACAATCTAGCAGTAAATACTGAAATAAATAGCTAGACCAAACTATCCTAGAGAAAATTATTAGGCAAAAATGCTGATGTTTTGCTTGATTTTGCTTATTCTGAAGGGACAACTCCTGTAAGAAATATCTAATATCCTAATAATGAAAGGTGGGTTGTTATAATATTATAGCATATTCAAACTAGAAGGAATCCACCCTCTTTACATTTTAAATAAGCAAATGTCCCACATTTCATAACTTTTTATTATAGAATTTGGACGGGAAGCCCTGGCTCTTTCAGTTCCTGTCTTCTGTCATTCCCTCTCGTGAATCTGTTTTGCCTTTGTTTGAGCACACAGATGGGCTCAAGCTGCAGATGATCTCCAGATAACATATGAAAATTTAACTGGTGATGTCTTAGTATCAGCAGGAGTAATAGCCTACCTTGGTGCTTTCACTTCTGGCTTCAGACAAACATGTACTACAGATTGGAGCATGTTGTGCAAGGTAATAGTACTTTCTGTTGTAGAACATTCAAAGTATGGGTTGAATACTTTGGGAGAAAGGATAATAATAAGGACAAAGGAGGAAATAACTGAATATATGGGGTCTTCCTTTTTTTGTTTTAGCTGCTTCTTTGATCAGTAAAATACTGATCCATAGTCCAACTTTTAATTCAGTTTCTTTTTTCTGATCCTTAGAGTTGTTATTGATACCTGATGACAATTAAATCAGTACTTTAATTTTAAAAATACTTTAATTCCCAAGATGAAAGAAAACATCAGATTTTTTTCATTTCTTATAGGAGAAAAAAATCCCATGTTCAGAGGAGTTCTCCTTAAGTAAGACCCTGGGGGATCCAGTAAAAATTAGAGCTTGGAATATTGCTGGATTACCAACAGATACATTTTCCATAGATAATGGAGTGATTGTGGATAACTCTAGACGCTGGTAAGGAACAATAAATTTTAATTTTTTCCATTATTTTATCTGAAAATTTCCGAATATATATAAAAGGTGAAAATTTTTTCTGATAAGCACCATTATAGCTGCCACCTCCCAGATTGTGCAGTTAGCATTTAGTATGTGCTGCCTGATCATGTATCAATCCATCACATTCGATTTTTCTTAATGCATTTTAGCGTAAGTTGTACACATAGATATATATTTTCTCCTGGATATACCAACATTCATATCTTTGGCTAAAGTTCAATATTTTTTGTTTTTGAGGCAAAATTTCATATGCTGAGATACGCAAAACTTAAATATGCGCTTGGGTAGGTTTCAACAAAAGTATATAACTGTAGAACTCAAGCCTCTAACAAGATACAGAGATAACAAGCACCTGGGAAGTTCTGTCATGTCCTTTTCCAATAAATACCTGCCTTTATCCCACCTCTGGGGAATCATTGTTTTGATTGTTTCCCACCGTGGATTAATTATACCTATTCTAGAACTTCCAATTATAAATGGAATAATATGTATGTGCTCTTGTGTGTACAGCTTCTTCCACTCTGCATAATTTTCTTGAGATTCATCCATGCTATTACATGTATCAGTAACTTATTTCTGATATTATTGCTGAGTAGTATACTGTCATATGACTGTCACTATTTATGCATCCTCCTATTAATGCATATCTAGGCTGTTTCTTGTTTCCAGCTATATAACATTTAATTTTACCATATCTTTCTATCCATTTTCAGGACACTCTAACTTGATAGTTTAAGCAATTTCATGGATATCTTTTTCATTTGTTATCATTGATAGCCTGGCAACTTAAGAACTTTCCAAATGACTTTTATTATTTTTGGTTGATATCACATTGAAAAAGTTGGAAAATTATTCTCCTCTGAGAAATAGTTTCCTGTGATGGTTACTTAGTCATGTTGTCATTTAATTTTAAAAGTCTTTTCATGGGACCATTTCTCAAACATACCATAATAAATACTCTAGAGTTCCTATATTCCTCAGATACTGTTCTAAGTGCCCTACACTGTTATCCTGAATTAGGCATTAGTATGACTCCATTTTGCAGATGGAAAAATTTAAGCCAAGAATGACTTACTAATGTTAAAGTTAGTAAGATAACTACACTAATAAATAGTACAGTCAGAATTTGAACCCAGGCAATCTAACTTTCATATCCTTTCTTTTTCTTTTTTTTTAATTTTCTGTTTTATTTGTACATGTTTGCAGTTCATGTAGTTTACAATCATCTTATGAAATAGTTACACGTACATATTACAGCATGTTTCTTTCTTTCTTAATCACCTTCCCTCCCCACCTCCCAGTTCCCCATTCCATTTTTCATTCCTACCGATATATATTTGTCTTAGCTCATGTTATGGCCTGTAACGTTTACATTAATTGTAGTGATTACGTTCCTGTACATGGCATACCTATATTCTTCTTATTTCCTCTTCCCCTTCCCCTCCTCCTTACTCCTCACCCTTGTCCCCTTAGACTACTTCTCTATTGCAAGAGATCCATTGCCTTGTATCTTTCTGTTCATCCTTTACCATTTTCTTTGTTAGTGCTTTGCTTCACTCAAATGAGAGATACCATACAGTATTTAAACTTGTCTGTCTAGTAAATTTCAGTCAACGTATTATTTTCCAGTTGCATCCATTTTCCTGCAAATGTCTCAAATTTGTCATTCTTTATAGCTGAGTATTATTCCACTGTGTATAGATACCATATTCTCTTTATCCAGTCATCTGTCCATGGGTATACAGGCTGCTTACAGGATTTAGCTATTATGAGTTTTGCTGCTATAAACATTGGTATGTATGTACTGCGGTAGTATGATGACTTAAGCTCTTTGTGGAAGATACCTAGCAGGGGGATCACTAGATCATATGGAATTTCTAATTTCAGTTCTTTTGAGAAATCACTATACTGTTTTACATGATGGTTGTACTAGTTTGCATTCCCACCAACAAAGAAGGCAGGTTCCTTTTTCACCACAGCCATGCCAGGATTTGTTATTGTTTGATTTCTTAATGATTGCCATTCTTTCTGGAGTAAGATGGAATCTTAGCATTGTTTTAATTTGTATTTCTTTAGTGGCCAGAGATGTTAAACATTTTTTTCATATATTTGTTGACCATTTGTATTTCTTCCTCTGTGAAGTGTCTGTTCATTTCTCTTGCCCATTTCTTGACTGGATCATTAATTTTAGGTGGGTTAGTTGCTTTGAGTTCTTTGTATAGTCTAGATATTAGTTCTCTGTCTGAGGAGTAACTGACAAAATTTTTTTTCCATTCTGTAGATTGTCTCTTCACTCTACTGATTGATTCCTTTGTTGTGAAGAAGGTTTTTAGTCTGACATAATCCCATTTGTTGATTCTTCCTGTTATTTCTTGTGCAGTTGAGGTTCTGTTTAGAAAATCCTTTCCTACACCTGTGTCTTCAAGTATTTTACCTATTGTATCTTCTAGTAGGCTTTACTGTTTCTGTTTTAATGTTTAGATCTTTGATCCATTTTTATTTTAATTTAGTACATGGTTAGAGATAAGGGTCCCGTTTAAATCTTCTGCACACAGATAAGCAGTTTTCCCAACATACTTGTTAAATAGACTTTCTTCCAACATATGCTATTGGCCCCTTTGTCAAAGATCAAGTAGTTGAATATGTCTGGGGAGTACTGTAGTTGTCTTTGTAGAGGTTTCCTTGGTTAAGTTAATTCCTAGGTATTTAATTTTTCTTGAAGGTACTATGAATGGTATTATTTTCATAATTTCATTCTCATCCCTTTCATTGTTGGTATACACAAATGCTAATGATTTTTATGTGTTGATCTTGTATCCTGCTACTTTGCTAAAGTTGGTTATTAATTCTGGGAGTTTTGTGGTAGCATTCTTTGGGTCTTCTATGTAGAGTATCATGTCATCTGCAAATAATGATAATTTGAGTTTTTTCTTTCCTATATGGAATATATATCCCTTTTATTTCTTTGACTTGCCTAATTGCTCTGTTTAATGTTTCAAGTACTATGTTGAACAGAAGAGGTGTAGTGGACATCCTTGTCTTTTTCCTGATTTTAGGGGGAATGCTTTTAGTTTTTCCCCAATTAGTATGACACTGGCTATTGGTTTGTGGTAAATAGCCTTTATTATATTCAGGTTTGGTCTTCCTATACCTGTTTTCTTCAGGTTTTTTATTATGAAAGGATGTTGTGTTTTGCATCACGAAAGGATGTTGGGTTTTGTCAAAAGCTTTTACTGGATTTATTGATATGATCAAATGGTTTTTGACTTTGCTTCTGTTTATGTGATGTGTTACTTTTATTGACATGTGTGTGTTGAACCATCCTTCCATGTCTGGGATGAAACCTACTTGATAATGATGTATCATCTTTTCGATAATGTGCTGCATCCTATTTGCTAATATCTTGTTGAGGATTTTTGTACATATGTTCATTAAGGAAATAGGCATATAGTTTTCTTTTTTAGTTGGGTCCTGTTCTGGTTTTTGGATTAGGGTGATATTGGCTTCCAAAAATGAATTGGGGAGTACTCCATCCCTTTCAGTTTCTTTGAAGAGCTTGAGAAGTATTGGCAATATAACATCCTTAGCTGTTTTATAGAATTCAGCAGTGAATCCATCAGGTCTGGGGCTTTTTTTAGTTGGATATTCTTGGATTTTTTTGTTCATTTTGGTACTGGCACTCAAACTCAGGGCTTGTGCTTGCAAGGCAAGCACTCTAACCACTGAGCTAAATCCCCAGCCCCTACATTGTTTGTTACTGGGCTGTTAAGCATATTTATATCTTCTTGTGTTTTGGTTGTTGGTATGTGTCTAGGAATCTGTCCATTTCTTCAAAATTTGCTAATTTGTTGGAGTATAATTTTTCAAAGTAGTTAGTATCTTCTGGATTTCCACAGTGTCTATTGTGTCAAATCCTTGCTCTGTATTCTAGGGTGAAATGTAGAATAGGATATCACACTCTCTGGTCTTACAACTACAGTGGAAATTTAAGTCTTCTTTTGAAATATGAAATAAATTAAAGATATAAGAAAATCTTGACCTAGTGGGATAGCTCAGTCATAGGGATAGCTCAGTCACAGAGTGCATGTTTAAGCCTGCATGAGATGCTGGGTTCAGGCCACAGCTCACACTCACACACATAAAAATGAAATTTTATATCCTGAAAATCTGAGTTTTTGCTCATATTCTTTGGAATCCTTGCAAGAAACTCCAAAACATTTAAGTCTCCTTTATATTGATAATATTATATAATCATATTTTTAGTGTTTATCTGATCAAAATTTCACTTGAAAATGAATATCCTTAGGTTGAAACATCTAAGCAATGAGTAAAATTCTGAGAATGTACTCTGAGAAAGAGTATATTTTAACAGTTTAAAAATATGTTGTATGGTAAGCAGGGATCATTCTATTTAAAAGAATATTAGACCCTTGAGTCTTCATTAATTCTGGTATATAAGCCATTTCCATACATTTGATCCCTTCACAATTTTTAAATTGCAGTTCAGAAAATGCCATTGGGATAGCTGTAAGCTTTAACTGGCATTCAGGGAAAACAAAGGTTTTGTGGTAGTATGCAAATTATGTTTTCCCTGTCCCTGGACCTCTCTCGCTGTTGTCCCTCACCCAGTCATTGTGGGTTTTTAACATTGGGAGCCCTGAGATGAAGCCAACTCACAGCTGCTCTGAGTCCTGGGTTCATTTGGCCTCTCCCTAAAATGGCATCTGACCAAGCACTGTCTCCAGGGGATCCTGAAGTCTCTTGGACTGGAGTCACTCACCAGTTGTTGTAGTGTACAGCATCCACTGCTCCATTCTACTTATCTGTTTCACCCTGGAGGCCTCTGGAGTCACTTGCCTTCACTGTGTCTCTGTAAATTCAATCTTCCTTTCTCACACCATAAGCCAGGAACCAGGGAGAATGTGCAGGTTGCCCCTTCCATTTTCTGTGTTGAAGTCTGTCTCTTGACTTTCTCTGTGGGCTCCAGTTTCCCCTTTTGGATCCTTCCTGAGTCCCTAGGATCCACCTCCCTCCTTCTTTTCTTCCCCAAGTTGTTATTTTCCAGTGTCTCCTTTAGTTTTCTTTTCTTTTAATTAATTTTATTGGTACACTTTTGACATACATAATGATCACATTCATCATGGGGAATTTATACCTCTACATAATATATCTTAATTCTTTTTTTTCCCCATTTCCTCTCCCTTCCATTCAATCCTTATTCCCCTTTCCCTTTATAAAACTTTACTATTGTTTGCCTTCTTTTTTTTAAATCCCTATTCCTTCCCTTCCCGTCCCCCTCCCTCCCTCGTTCTTCTTTCCATTTAAACATTTTCTTACTCTTCCCTACATCTATCATTTATTTTGGTCCTTATTTACCTCTTGGGTTTCTTACACAAGAGAAACACCGTGATATTTAAACATGTGTGTCTAATTTATTTCACTGAACATTATGCTCTCAAGGCGCATCCATTTACCTAAAAATTTACCCTTTTTATGACAATGTAGTACTCTACTGTATATAAATACCACATTTTCTTTACCCATTCATCTGTTTCCAAGATTTAGCTATTACAAATTGTTTTGCCATAAACACAAGTGTGCATATATAGCTGTGGTTTGATGCTTTTAACTCTTTCAAGAAGATACCAAGAAGGGCAATAGCTGGTTCAAAGGGAACCTCTAGTCCTAGTTTTTTGAGGAATCTCCACACAGATTTCCATATTGGTTTTACCTATTTACACTGCCACCAACAGTGGAGAAGGGTTTTTCTTCCCTGCAGTCTCACCAGCATTTGTTACTGGTTGATTTTCTGATGATAGCCATTCTTTTGGAGTGAGATGGAATCTCAGAGTTGTTTTAATTTGCATTTCTTGAATGACCAGTGATGCTGAACATCTTTTCATATATTTATTTGCTCCTTGTACTTCTTCTGAGAAGCATCTGTTCATTTCAGATGTCCATTTTTGGATTGGATCTTTAGATTGGGAGGTCTGATTTCTTTTGAGTTCTTTATATATTCCAGATATTAGTCCTTTGTCTGAGGAGCCAACTGATAAAATTTTCTTTTTCCCACTCTGTGGGTTGTCTTTTCACTCTGTTGGTGGTTTCTTTTGCTGTGCAAAAGCTTTTTAGTCTGATGAGATCCCAGTTATTGATTCTTTGTAATGTTTCCTTTGCAATCAGGTTTTTTTTTTTATAAAGTCCTTCCCTACACCCATGTCTTCAAGAGTTTTACCTAATTTATCTTCCAGCAGATTTAGTGTTTCTGTTTTAATATTTAGATCTTTGATCCATTTTAATTTTAGTTTTATACATAGTGAGCAATCCATATCTAGGTTTTATGTTTGGCATTTGGAAAGCCAGTTTTCCCAGCACTATTTATTAAGGAAGCTATCTTTCTTCCATTGAAGGTGTTTGGCCCCTTTGCCAAAGATGAGGTAGGTGAGTGTGTTTGGAGTTGTTTCTGCATCTTTTATTCTGTACCACTGACCCTTGGGTCTGTTCCCCCCACCCACCCCCGTTCTACGCTGTTTTTATCACAGTAGCTTTATAGTATAATTTCAAGTCAGGGATTGTGATGCCCCCTGCCTTGCTTTTGTTGCCCAGAATTAATTTTTCTATACTAGGTCTCTTCTGGTTCCTTGCAAATTTTAGGATTGTTTTCTCTAGTTCTGTTAGGTATGTTATTGGTGTTTTGACTGGGGTTGCATTAAATCTGGGTAGCAGTTTTGGAAGTATGGCCATTTTCACTATATTGGTTCTGCCTACCCAAAAAAACAGGGGATATGTTTCTATTTTCTAATATCCCCTTTGATATCCTTTTTCAGAGTATTGTAGTTTTCAATGTAAAAGTCTTTTACTTCCTTTGTTAGATCAAGTGCTAAGTATTTCTTTTTTCTTGATGCTATTATGAAGTGTTGTTTCCCTAACTTCTCTCTCAGTGAGTTTATTTGTGCACAGGAATTCTATTGATTTTTGAGTGTTGACTTCATATGCTGCTATGCTACTGGATTTTGCTATTAAATCTAGGAGCCTTTTGGTAGAGTTTTTGGGGCTTCTGTATAGAGTATCATGTCATTCCTAAATAATGATAATTTAACTTTTTCCTTTCCTATCCATATTCCTTTTATTTCTTTCTCTTGTCCAGTTGCTCTAGCTAACTGTTTCCAGACCTATATTGAATAGAAGTGGTGATAGTGGGTATCCTTGTCTTGTTCCTGATTTTAGAGTGAAAGCTTTCAGTTTTTGACCATTTAGTATGATGTCGCCTGTTGGTTTGTCATAGATGGCTTTTATCAGATTCAGATAAAGACCTTCAATTCCAGTATTCTGTAGGGTTTTTATCAGAAAGGGGTGTTGGCCTTTTTCAAATGTTTTTTCTGTGTCTATTGAGATGATCAGATGGTTTTTATTCTTGGACCTGTTAATGTGCTGTATTATATCTATTAATTTGCATATGTTGAACCATCCCTGCATCCCTGAGATGAATCCTACTTGGTCATGGTGTATAATCTTCTTGATGATTTGCTGCATTCTATTTGCCAGTAACTTATTGAGGATTTTTGCATCTATGTTCATTAAGGAGATTGGTCTGTAGTTCTCTTTTTTGGTTGGATCCTCCTCTGGTTTTGGTAGAGGGTAATGCTTATTTCCAGGAATGAGTTTGGGAGTATTGCTTCCCTTTCAATTTCATTAAAGATTTTGATGAGTAGTGACATTAGATCTTCACTAAAGTTTTTGTAGAATTCAGCAGTGAATCCATCAGGACCTGCACTCTTCTTTGCTGGTAGTTTTAAAATTGTTTCTTTAATTTCTTTGACTGATATTGGGTTATTTAGAATTTTTATATCTTCTTGATTCAGGTTTAGTGATTCATATGTATCTAGGATTCCATCCATTTCTTCTGTGTTTCCACCTTATTAGAGTATAGATTCTCAAAGTAGGTAGTAGGTAGGATTTCTGCAGGATCCATTTTGATTTCCTAATTGCATGGATTTCAGTCTTTTTTTCCTTTTTTTGATAAGATTGGCTAAGGATTTGTCTATTTGATTTAATCTTTCAAAGAACCAAAGCTTTGATTCTTTGTATTGTTTTCTTAGTCTTAATTGCATTAATTTTCATTCTGATCTTTTTAATTTCCTCCCTCATATGTACTTTGAGTTCAACTTGCTCTTCTTTTTCTACAACCTTGAGGTTCAACATTATGTTATTTATTTCTTCTCACTCTGTTTTTCTGATATGAGACTTCACTCCTATAAATTTTCTTCTTAGGACTGGTTTCGTTACATCCCATAAGTTCCAGTATGTCATATTGGCATTATTGTTTAATTGTAGAAACTGCCTAATCTCTTCTTTAATTTTATCTGTGACCTATTGGTTGTTCAGGAAGGTGTTATTTAATTTCCATGTGTTTTTCCAGTTTTTGTGGTTTCTTATACTATTGATTTCTAGTTTCATTGCTCTGTGATCTGATAATATGCATGGGATAATTTCAGTTCCTTGGCATTTACTTAAGCATGTTCTGTGAGCTAGTATGTGGCCTATTTTTGGAGAAACTCCCGTATGCAGCTGAAAAGAATATATTCTGTTGCTGGGGAGTGGAACACTCTGTAGATATCTACTAAGTCCATCTGTTCAAAGGTTTGGTTCAACTCTGATACTTCTTTGTTGATTTTTTTTGTCTAGTTGATCTATTTGTGAAAGTAGGGTATTGAGGTTCCCCATTTCAGTTGTATTAGTGCTTATCTGATTTTTCATATCCACTAATATTTGTTGTATATAGTTGAGTGCACTGGTATTTTATGCATATATATTTATGAATATCTCTTCCTCTTGGATTGTTCCCTTAACAAGTATGTAGTGACCTTGTTTGTCTCTTCTGATCAGTCTTGGCTTTAAATCTGCTTTGTCTGCAAATAGAATCACTATCCCTGCTTTTTTCTGGGTTCTCATATGGTGACAGGATCTTTCCCATCCTTTAACTTGCAGCCTGTGAATCTCTTTTTGAGTTAAATGTGTTTTTTGTATGCAGCATATTGTTGGATCTTGTTTCTTGTTTTGTTTTGCCAATTTGTTTATTTTGATTCGTGAATTGAGACCATTTACATTGATGGTTATAACTGATATGTATTGACTTATCCTTGTCATATTATTTTCCTCTTGTTGGTTCCCTTTCTTTCTCCTCTGCTTAATTGCTTGCCTTGTGTGGTGTTCTATTTGGATTCATGGAATTGTTGTCTTCATTGTCTCTTGGTAGAATATCCTTCAGAACTTTTTGGAGTGCCGGTTTGATGGTCATGAATTTTTTCAGGTGTTCTTTATCGTGGAAGTATCTTATTTCTCCATCAATTTTGAAAGATAATTTTGTGGGGTACATCAGTATGGATTGGAGGTCTTTTAGGGATTGAAGTATTTTATTCTGAGCTCTCCTTTACTTAAGAGTTTGTATTGAGAAGTCTGCTGTGATTCTGATGAGTCATCCTGTATAGATGACTTGTTTCTTTTCTTGAACAGCTTTTAATATTTTGTTCTTGTGTTGATTTTCTGGAATCTTGACTATTATATGCCTTGGTAAATTCTTTTTGTTTTGTTTTGTTCTGGCTTTTTTTTGTTTGTTTACTTTTTTTTTCTGATCATGGTTAATTGGAGATCTAGATGCTTCACTTCTCTGTATGTCAAATTCTTTTCCCATGCTTGGGAAGTTTCTATTATTTTTGTGAACAGGATTTTTAATACACTTTGTGCTATCTTCTGATTTTTTATTGATTCTGATTAATCTTGTGTTATTCTTCTTTGCATCATCTAGCAGCTGTTGGATTGACTTTTCATGGTTCCTTGCTATTTTTTAAGAAGTCTTTTATTTTTAACTGCTAATCACAAACCTGGATCTGATATCTTATATTCACACTGGTTGATTCTGCTGCATATACTTGCAGTAGAATTTTTAATCTCTGGGATATCTGTTTGAATCTGTTTCATGGAATCAATTTCTTTCTTTCTTTTGTAGGGCATTCATGGTTTCCATCACTTTCCTAAGCTCCTCTTTTTTTTTTTTTTAATCTGTATCTGTTCTAGATTCAATAACTATGTCCTTCATTATGGTTATCATCTCTTTAGTTATCTGTGTAAGTATTTCTGATTTTTTTCTAGAGACTTATTCATCTGCTTTGTGACTTCTGCTGCCACCATTTCAGAAAGATTAGCTGAGTGGCTTTTGATTTCTTCCCACTTGATTCCCCCTGGATTTACCTTGGGCAAGCTGGGAGTCTGGGGTTGCATCATGCTTCCATGTTTTCTCATTTTCTATTTTTTAAATTTGTTTTCTGTATTGATACTTATAAATTGCTTATGGTAAATAGCTTTATTACTGGTATCGCGATCTCTTTAGGAAATGACTACTTTTCAGAGATGTCTTATAGGCATATCTGGCTTTTGGCTTTTGAGTCTGTCCCAAGACCCTGCCTCTTCAATTTATTAATAATAAGAAGTTGCTGCCAGTTTGGCCTAGCACCTGGTTCTTTGGTACTGGCCTGTGGTATTGTTTATGACCTCCAGACAATCTTGGTATTGGCATACAAGGAAGAACAAGTGATCATAACAACTATGTCACCTTGACTAACGTAGTACAGTCAGTAATAACAATATATCAAGCACAGTCTAGAAAATGACAAGCTGTGATAACTGTTAATTTGTCACCTTTAACCATATGTACTAGATTTATAGTTATATAACAAAATCTAAAACAAATCGGAAAATTATATACAGTACATATCCCCTCAATAGATTGATTTTTAGTCCTATAAGCAGCTTGAGGTTACCTGTGAGAATGGTTCACTACTCTCTTGACCCAGAAAGCCCCACAAAATCATGCAAATGAAGAGGCTCAAATCTTCATGTTCACTCGTAAAACTGCCCACGCCATCAAAGGTATGCATATCCAAAAGGCCACCAAGTATCTGAAGGATGTCACATTAAAGAAGCAGTGTGTGCCATTCTGGCGTTAAAATGGTGGAGTTGGTAGGTATGCCCAGGCCAAACAGTGGGGTTTGGACACAGGGTCGGTGGCCCAAAAAAGTGCTGAATTTTTGCTGCACATGCTCAAAAATGCAGAGAGTAATGCTGAACTTAAGGGTTTAGACATAGATTCTCTGGTCATTGAACACATCCAGGTGAACAAAGCACCCAAGATGTGCCACCATACTTACAGAGCTCATGGCCAGATTAACCCATACATGAGCTCCCCCTGCCACATTGAGATGATCCTGACTGAACAGGAACAAATTGTTCCTAAACCAGAGGAGGAAGTTGCACAGAAGAAAAAGATATCCCAGAAGAAACTGAAGAAACAAAACTTATAGCATGGGAATAAATTAAGCATAAAATAAATGCAAACAGAAAAATAATTAGATTGATTTTACCCTCAGAAGAGAGTATTTAAAAGGGTCTTAGAAAAAAATACAGAAATAAAAGAAGAGAAAGAAATTAGAAGCAAGGCTGAAGAACAAAGGAAAATTATCCAAACTTTGGGAAACTGGTGAAGAAGATAGGCAGGAAGAAAGAAGGAAAAAAATGAACAAAACAAAACAGACTAAAAACAATGTTCACACTCAGGGAAAAACAAAACCAAATAAGAAAGGGGAAAAAAAAGAAAAAAAATTTTCTTTAAAGTAATTTCTCTGTGATTTCAAGCCAGTGGTTGTCTTCTGGGGTCTACAGTTTTGTGATAGTGTCCACTTCAGAATATGACTCTGCTCTCACTTGTAGACAGAGGAGGCAGGCAGAGCCCAGATATGTGCTGAATCATCCCAGCAAATCTGTAGTAGAATTAGGGTGGGGTGCTGGATCATCCCAGCAAGTCTGCAATAGGAATAGGGCAGGGTTCCAATTCTGTGCTTTCACATCCACAGAAGTTCAAAGTGATCCTGGCGTCTAGTTGTGGGCTTGGTGCCTGAGTTGTTCAGCCCCCAACACTCTGGTTGTCTCTTGCCAGCCTGTGCTTAGCTCCCTGAGCCTGGATGTCTCACGATTTTCTCTCACCCAGCCACTGGGAACCCTAAAATAAAGCCAATCCATGGCTGCTGCAAGTCCTGAATACAGTTGGTCCCTCCCTAAAATGGTGTCTGGCCCAGCACTCTCTCCAGTGGAAATGACAGACACTTGGACTGGAGTCATTCACCAGCTATTGTAGTTCACAGCATCCACTGCCCCATTCCACTGGTGCTTTTCTCCCTGGAGGCCTCTGGAGTCACCCACCCTCTCTGTGTCTCTGTAGATTTGAGCCTCCTCTCTCATGCCGTGCTCCAGGACCCAGGGAGAAAGTGCGGTTTGCCACCTCCTTTTTCTGCATTGAGCTCTGTCTCTTCACTTTCTCTACGGGCTCCAATTTTCCCTTCAGATCCTTCAGGGGTCCCAGGGCTCAATCTCCCTCCTTTTCTTCCCCAAGTTGTTATAGTTTGATGTCCGGATTCCAAATCCTGGAGAGGTTGATTTGTTGCTGCTTACTGCTCTGCCGTCTTCCTGGAAGTCTTGGGGCCTTGCCTTCTATGATTATGATACCATTAGTGCAGCGGTTTGATTCAGTCAGTTTAATCATGAGTAGAGCTCTGTTTGGGTTTTGTTGTTGCAATGATAAAGAATTTTCAAATTCAGCTAGTTGTGGGTTCAAATTACAACAGGGGCTGGGGTTCTAGAGTATTCTTCTTGGTGTTAGAGTTTCACCTTTAGCTTTCAATCATTCTTAAATGCCTTTCTCACAGAGAGAGAGTCACTCTCTGTTGCTTTTGGTATTCCATGTTTGGCTTCTCTTGGGAGCAGGATGAGAGATCTCCATTCCTCTGCTTGGTACTCAGTCTTAGGAAGACCCTCTGTACATAGACCATAAAAATGGAACTTTTCAAACTCCCTGTCTCCCCTTCCTATGACACCCAAATTCTGCCTTCTGGTTATAGTTAGTCTTAAGCAAGAGTTTCCTACCCCTCTCATAGGAGTAGAAGATCTCAACTTAGTAAAGATTAGTAAAGGTATAAAGTGTGGGCAAACATTTTCCTGCCTCTAACCTACGGGCTGGGTTTTCTTTTTGACCTGTTAGCTACAGTATATGCTTTGCTTCCAGGATTCTCAGGAGTATTGTTAGCCAAATGCACGTCAATTTTCTAGACTGGCATTTGCTCAGTCATATATGTAACATAAATTTATACTCTAAACCTATATGAGACATAGACTCACTGGTGTCGATTCTCATGGGATGCTATTTCCCAGACATAAGGGTGATAGGAATCAAAACATTTTCTTCCTATTTCCTTATACACAGGGTTGGAATTTTTTACCCAAATTTTCAGAAAACTTTTGTGGGCTCTCAGTTCCAGCCTCTTTCTACATATAGACTCAGTGAGCCCTTAGGTTATCAGACTAGCAGTCTTTTCAAGTCTAGCTGTTAATTCAGTTCACATGGATAATATTCTAGATTTCAGTTTTATCTGTTTCCATAATGTGTATTTTTCTGTATGTATGTATTATCTATCTTCTAAATGATTACCTCAATTCACTTATGTATTTAAAATGTCGTTTTATCCACCAGTGGTAGGTGGAAGAAGGATTTTTAAATTAGTTACCCAGTCATGCTGTTTGGGCCTTTGTTTATAATTAATCAATTGTGCTTGTTCCTCATATTTCTAGAAGTTTGTTTATAATATTGTGCAGTAGTTAAGAGCAGTTTAGATTGGTGTCAGGATACTTGGGTTTAACTTTTCCTCTATAACTTCCTGTGTTGAGATTTTAGTAGTTTATCCTCTCAGTGCCTCAATAACCACATCTGTAAATTGGGATAATAATTCCTACTTCATAGGAATGTTGTATGAAAGCATTTAGCACATAAGTGCTCAATAAATGTCAATTTTTACTAATTATATCAAATAGGTTGTTATATGTTTGTATCTTAAATTTTGATTTTGGATGTTTTAACCATGATGAAAATACTTACTTGTTCCTTTTTTAGTGTTTATTAATACATCACTTTGGCCACATAGCAACAGAGAGAAAGCTTTATTTCTCTCCAAATTACTCCCCCTTTCACAAACAGATATTGCTGCTTTGGGCAATTCTTCAGATTGCCCAAAGATTTCAGCTATAGACTACTATTATTTTCTTCCCTAAAGTAAGGTATACTTAGAATACAAATACTATGATGTGGTCTTGTCTGTATGATGGACACAACAACCCATTTTCCTATATTCACATAAGGTTGTTCAATATGGAATCAGATTTCTTTGGAATAAACAAGAATCTCCTAATTAATGTATTGCTGAGAACATTGATCTAAGCATTACCAAGAGCATTGATTAACTTGCAGGTATTGTTGCTTTTTGCAATGGATTGAACAAATACTGTATTTTTTCACTTGTAAGGGCATATAAAGCAGAAACAAATTCCCTTAAATAGGAGCTCTAAAGGTAGTAAAAGCATCTTGTCTAAATACCAGAACATTTTTAAGCAGTTCTAACCAAATAATTGTCTGATTTACAGAACATTTCTGCTCTGTTTGCTGTGGTAGGAAAAGTAAAATGTAACTAGTGTCTGAATCTTCTTGTATTTTAGGCAGGATGTCAGCACCATTTGAACTAGGAAAGAAGACAACCAAGTAGCTAGTTTTGTGTTTGGGAAGGAAAGAAAATGTGAGAACACAGTTATCTGATAATAGCTGATTAAAGACCTAATTTGTAGGCAAAGAGAAAGGGAATTTTAACCTTAGAAATTGCTGAAATAGAAGGAGAGTATCTGGGAAAGCTGAAGCTACCTGGGACCAAAAAATACAAACAAACAACAACAAAGAAAACCTGTTCTGTGGCTGTGTTGTTTAAAGAAAATTGAATTTACTGTACTGAATACAAGAGGAACCTAGTCAGCATAATCACTAAGGAAGAGGAAAATTTATCATTTTTAAATTGAAATTATGAATCATTTAACATTTTTTAAAAAAATTTAACTGGCACACAATGCTACATTTTTATGAGCTATAGTGTGACATTCTAACACATGTATATAATGTGTAATGATCTGATCATGGTAATTGGTATATATGTAATCTCAAATATTTGTCATTTCTTTGTGTTGAAAAATTTAAAACCATCTCTACTAGCTCTTTGAGATGTGTAACTGTTGTCAAAAAAATATAGTTATTTTACTGTACTATAGAACGTTAGAAGTTATTCTCCATACCCACCTGCACCCTTGTCTCCATTAACCATTCTCTAACTCCCCTTCCTCAAACCCTTCCAGCCTTTGACAACCACTATTCTACCCTGTCTTTCTAATGAATCTATATTCTAAGACAGTATTGTACCGTCTTAGAAAGACTTTCTAAATAGGTTTCAACTATACAGCAGACTTACTCAGGACACTTACTTTGTGGTTTTACTCATAAACTGAGAAAATTCTTTATAATCGAGTGGATCTTTTGTTGTAAATTTTTAGAAAATATTTTATAGCATTATTTTTCATATTATGTTAATCAATGTTATATATTAAAATTTCCCTGAAGACTGTGTTCTATATTGGAGACAGCATAATTCTCAGATTCACAAAGTTCTTCTTTTAACACTGAACTAGTTTTGGAATCTTGAAATTTGGGGAATGGACTCCCTGAGACTGAATTTCTTCATTTGACAAATAAATAAGAATAAAACCCCTTTCACTTTTTCTCAAAAAGCTTATCTGAAGATTAATTCTGATAGTAGATGTGACATACCTTGTATTTGTACAGATTGATGGTGATACTTACCATTTGAATGACACAATTTTTAAGAAATCTCAACATTTTGTATTTCTCTAAGAATATTTGTCCCTGTATTTTTAGGCCTCTAATGATTGACCCCCAGGGTCAAGCCAATAAATGGATCAAAAATTCTGAGAAAGAAAATCAACTTAGTGTTATTAAGCTATCAGATTCAGATTATGTGAGAACTTTGGAAAACTGCATTCAGTTTGGAACTCCACTTCTATTAGAAAATGTTGGTGAAGAACTGGATCCCTCTTTGGAGCCATTACTGCTTAGACAAACTTTCAAACAAGGTAGACATCAATTCACTTTAATTCATAGAACTGAAAGATTGAATTATCTTTGAGGCATGAAAAACTACATAAGTTTATTAATGATGCTAACACAGATATTCCTTGTTTAACAATCTACCTGTTTGGACTTATGACTGAGGCACATTGTTCAGACTTACAACCTGCCTCGCAGACTTATGACCCGTCTTTTTTTTTGTACAGTCTGTATATCTTGTTTATAGAGCCTCAATGGCTTTTTTGTATAGTATACCTTGTTTATAGAGTACTGTAATTTTTGCTGATTACCTTGTCATGAACTGTATAGTACAGTTCTGTAGTTTTATGTTCTGTTATATATTACAGTACTGCATATAAGAGTTATGCAAATAAAAGCAAAGTCATCAAGTTGGAGTTTCCTTTGACCATTTCTTTGTTCTGAATATTGTAATGTACATACTATATACAATTCATCATTTAGCGACCAATTCATGAATGACCTGGTCACAGGAACAAAAGTAGGTCATTAAACAATGAATGTCTGGAACTCAAAACTTCTGTTTCATTGTTATGATGAAAAGAAATTTGGAACAAGATACATTGGGAATGAACCTTGTATTCTAAAATGAATGCCTTGCCCTTTCTTCTTTGCCTTAACCTCTGTGTAGACCCTTGTTTTATGAGACAAGAAGAAGTTGAAGCCAACTGAAGCCATCCTGAAATTCCTTTACCTTATGATCGTTGACCATAGTCCATTATTATGAGTAGTGGTGTGGTAAATGTGGACCTGACATGAGTTTAGATAAACATTACCCATCTTACATATTTCTGCTTATGAAAAGTTTATCTCTTCAGAGTTGTAGTACTTTTTTTTCTGGTACTGGGGACTGAACCCAGAGCCTCCACACTGAGCTACATTCCCAGGCTTTTCTTAAAAACAGGTCCTTATTAAGTTGCCCAGACTGAGCTCAAACTTTCGGTACTCCTTGCTCAGCCTCCCAAAGTGCTGGGATTACAGGAGTGCACAATTCCAGGGCCTTTACGAGCTTTAGTCATAAAAAAATTTTTTTTCAATCATTATTGAAATCTGGTGGAGGAAGGAAACCCAAAAGGTGTCTTGGTTTACAAAAGCTATATGACAGCCAGAGAAAATGTTCTATACTACTCCATGAATCCTGCTATTATGATTGCTTGTTTTCATCTGTATGTGTGACTTTTTTTTTGTACCAATTTTCTATTTCAAATTACTTTAGGATTCTGTTTATAAATTATACAGGCCTTAGAAGTACATTGCGGGGGGGTCCTTGTAATTTTAGCTCACTTATGCATTTGTTTTCTGAAATATAGGAGGCATTGATTGCATCCGACTTGGTGAAGTCATTATTGAGTATTCCTTTGATTTCAAATTTTATATCACTACAAAACTGAGAAATCCACACTACATGCCAGAGCTGGCTACAAAAGTATCTTTGCTCAATTTCATGATAACTCCAGAAGGACTTGAAGATCAGTTACTAGGTATTGTTGTCGCAAAGGAAAGGTATGTTTTTTTCTTAGATTTTTCCAGGTAGTCCTGAAAAGAATATTTATGTGCATTAATATTTGTATTTTTTGATTAGTTTGAAACTGTCAAATTTTATACTCTTTCTTAAATAACTATATTATCCTCTAAAAATAGCCATTCACTACTAAATTATAAGCCAAACATGTTATATTCTAGTATGGGCAGTAGGATTTAGATTACATGCCATTGATTTCTGCCTTATATTTGATTGAGCCAAAAATTTAACGCCTAGGAATCTGTGTCATGGAGATAATCAGAAATGCATTCAAAGACTTGTATACAGGAGGTTAATGAAGTTAGAAACTAGGAGAAGGAAAAAGCAGGGTTCAAAAATATGTGTACTGTAGGTAATATGTTATTTTAAAAATTGATGAATGGAGCCAGGGTGTGGTGGCACACATCTGTAATCCCAGCACTCTGGGAGACTAACACAGGAAGATTGCAAGTTCATTTCCTGTCTGGGCAACTTAGTGAGACTCTGTTTCAAAATAAAAATTAAAAAGTGGGTGGGGGTGTAGCTCAGTGTAAAGGTCCTGAATTCAGTCCCTAGGAGCCCCCATCCCTTTAAGAAGATGAACATCCATCCATCTATCTATCTGTCTGTCTGTCTATCTATCTATCTATCTAAAAGGAAAAATTTGAGAAGGAATATACCTGAATGCTAACAGTGACAATTCCTGGTGTGGTAAGATTATGGATAACTTTTCTTTTTTTCTTCATACTTTATGTATTTTTTCATTTCTAGTATATACTTTTTTTTAAATGAGAAAAATATAACACCTGGAGAGGCTATAGTAGTAAATAATTGCTTGTGGAAGGGTATCTTTGGTTCCCCTTGAAACAAAATGTAACATCAAGTGGTCTGTTACATGAAATTAAAAGTGAGAATATGTAACTCTGAGGTAGTTTTGTTATTTCCAATATTTAAATCCCACTTGTATTGTAATCTAGAACTATCATAACATATTCTATGACATGCTGGATCAGGTTATTTTGAAATTTCGTCCCATCTTTATTAAGACATAAAAGCCAATTTTGCCTTTCACTTAAGGTGTCAATTATATGACCAGTCATCCATTCTTTGTTTACTAATGTAGAAAGGATGACGAAAATGAGAGCTAGTGGCCACAAAGCCAAGGAACAGATAAAAAGTTTCTGTTCCTCTAAAAACTGAGTCTCCTCTAGTTTTTATACTCACAAAGCTGGATATATCCATAAGGATAAGTCTGATGTACTCTTAGATTTACTGTGGCACATCTTATTGGCATATTTTATATATCCAAATAATGTTTTCTTTGCTTGAATTTCTCAAATTGCTATTTGTATGCAAGTATTTTCCCTTATGTTATAATAAAGATATCAATCACTTTAGCTTGTATTATATGTCTATGAAATTATTTAAATGTCTATAAAATTTTGATATGTAATATTTAGATATAAATTAGGTAAAATGCTACAAATTTAGACTGAATGTTTCTATCTCTTTAGACCAGAATTAGAAGAAGAACGAAATGCTCTTATTCTTCAGTCTGCAGCTAATAAGAAGCAACTAAAAGATATAGAGACAAAAATTTTAGAAACATTATCATGTTCAGAAGGGAACATTTTAGAGGATGAAAGTGCAATTCAAGTCTTAGACTCTGCCAAAATTATGTCCAATGAGATAACAAAGAAACAGCAGGTAATATAACCTAGAAATGTTTTGATTCTAAGATTCTAAAATGCCTCCAATCCTTGAAAAAACTGCTGTAGTAGGCTTCCTGGAAAAGAAGTCATAAAATACAAAAACACAAACTTATTTATACTCGCAGGAGAATATATTACTGTTGAATTATTCAAAACTTGGACTGATCCATATGGTATCTACACACAGAAAAAAAATCAATTTAGAATGAAAGTTTTAAAATGCTTTTATTATTATTGAGTAGGTAAGGCAGGCTAGTCAGGTTCATTTAAGTTTTAGTTGACTTTTCACATAATAATCAACTTTGTGAATTGTCTTGCTCCTATTCCTGGTATAGTACCCTCCATTTGGATAGGTTTAGTTTTGGATAGTAATGGTAATGAGTCTTTCTGGTCAAATATACTATATTTTTTCAGTCTTGGGAGAACCAAAGAAGTAGGGTCTTAGAGTAATAGTTTAAGGCAGGCTTCATTTGGGACCATGGCTGAGATTTTGTATAGTGTTCCCCTTCCCAATTCTTGTTTATTAGAGCAGAACTTCTCATTGTCCCCCCACAAAACTGTCTTTCAAAGGGGAGAGAGACTAAGGAATATTTATTAGTTTATTTCCTATTAAGACTCAAATAAGTATTTATTGTTTCAAATGTTTTATAGTGAGAAAAATTTAATAAATCATAATATCTTTCTGACTGGATTCTATTGATTATTACAAACATGTTTTAAATTCAGTATATATTTAGATTCAAAATCTACTCTGTATCTGGCCCTGATGTCTACTCTGCTTTTCTTCCACTCAACTAATGTAAGAAAAACCATCTTTACGGGGAAATCTCCCCCACATAGTCTAAAATCCTTTTCCTTTTCTTCCAACCCATGGGATTACACACACACACACACACACACACACACACACACACTCTCTCTCTCTCTCTCTTTGAGAATTTGTTGTGTAGATTTCAAAGCTTATCCCCTCTCCAGCTGATTCCTGGGGTTTACTGATTTAGTTCGGTTTTTTGGGTTTTTTTGTTTTTGTTTTTTTGATTCACGGGAATTATACTCTATTTAAATATTACAGGCTCAGAAATTTTACAAATAATGAATTATCCTCTTTTAATATCTCTGCATATACTGTATTCACAGTGTTTATTTCTCGGGAAATGTCTTGTTCTTTAAGGTCATTAATACTAAGTGATTTTTAAAAGTATATTTCTCAACTCTAGTATTTCATACTAAAGATTCAAGTTTAACAAACATTATAAATATATTACTGACAAAGCCAGAATTAAATTATTAGTTGTTTAAAAATAATTGCTATGTTTGCTGTTTGTTTTTAGTTGCTATTATTGGTAAAATGGCATTTGAGTTGAGCAAACATGCTTAAATAGGTTAATTAAGGTTATGCTTTTTTGTATAAAATATGATTAATTCCTGTTGTTAATTTTTTTAATTTAGTTAGAGTTAAGGCTGAGGTTCAAAACTTACTTTTAGTTCCTTTGTTGTTATATTGTATAATTTGGGGGAACGTTTCTTTGCAAAAAAAGAAACCCACTCAAATTAGCTAAATACAAAATATGCATGGGAATATTCTATAATTCCAGGTATAAGAAGTATATCTAGGCCTGAAGGATGAATGGAAGACATTCATTTTCTAGGCTATCTTCCTTGCAGTTGTTCTGTGCTTCTCTCTCTATTTAAAGACCAATTTCTTCTATAAAGCTTTTGTATCTGTTTGTACACTTATCTCTCATGCAGAACCACCATTTAGAAAAATTCCCATTACCTTTTAGCACTAATGCCCAGTATGACCTGACTTCAGTTTCTGAAGTTCTTAAAGTTCTACTTCTCTAGGAAAATTTTGTATTATCTTGGGCCTGGTTCTGTCCCTATCACCTGACTAAATCAGTTACAAATAGGATCATTCAATATAAATATAACTGCATAGATGTCCTTATTCAGCAGGGTCAATGGATAGCGCTATCAAAAAAAAGGATAGTAGCTTCGGGCAGTGCTCTGAACAATTTCCCCATAGAATATCAACCTATCTGAGTTGTCAAGTGAAGAGCTGTTTATCTTAGAAAAAATTATTTTCTGAGGTTGAATGTTTACAGCTCTATTAAGTCCAGAAAGGTTAAACATGAGAAACTAGTTGAAAAAGTATTCCCAATGTATAAACCCATCAGTCACCATATAGTCACTATGACAGAATTTGTGCTGGGTTCTGATACATGGGTTAACATCCTAAACATAATGTATACACAGTGCCTCTCACTCGCTCTACTTCCCCTTCTCTGGCTCTGAACCTTTAAAACAAAAGGGGGTGAATAATTATAGACATATGTCAGATTCAGGTAAAGAATAAGAAATGAGTCATAGCTCTGGTATTCCTCAAATAAAGAACGATTGATGGGCAGTCGTACCTTTAATCTGTAAAGTTTAAAATTTTTTTCTCCTCTCACCTTCCATCACTCTCTCCTTCTTTTTCCCCCTCCTTAGCTCTTTTCTTTCATGCTCTTAGCATAATAAAGCCCTCTCTTATAAACCATGCTTAACGTCATAATTTTGTCTGGAAGTCAGGGACTAATTTTTTAAAAATACAAACTATGTCACACAAAAAGTACATAATTAAGACACATTCTCTTTTTATTTTATTTTCTCTCTTCTAGATTGCAGAAAAAACAGAATTTAAGATAGCAGAGTCTCGAGAAGGTTATAGACCCATTGCTAAACATTCATCAGTATTATTCTTTAGCATTGCAGACCTGGCTAACATTGATCCCATGTACCAGTACTCTCTCATCTGGTTTGTGAACCTTTATATCAACTCTATCCATGACAGGTAAACATGCTCTAACTTCATCCACCCTAGGGGTTGGATTTTTTTTCAGTACAAACCCAGGGCTTCACACATGCTAGGCAAGCAGTCCAGCACTGAGCTACATCCCCAGCCCTTCAAGGTTAGATTTTCATCATCCCTTCCATTTAAAAAAATAGAATTTTTGTTTCTAATTCTTCTTATAATATATATTCATTGCAGAAATTAAAAATATGGAGAATGATAGAACAATGAATGAAAGAAAAGAACAAAAGATAATTAAAGCTTTCCTATTTTAAGTGGTTTAACTTCTTAAGGTTTAGGCATAAGGAGATTAGCTTCAATCATCTTTTTTCTGCCTTTTAAATATTTCAATAAGGAACTTTCTTTCTCCCTTCCTTCCTTTCTTTATTTTTTTATTTATTTATTGAGTGCTGAGGATCAAACTCAGAGCTTTGCACTTGCTAGGCAAGTGCTCTACCACTGAGCTAAATCCCCAGCCCCAGTGATTTATTTTTGCTGACAACTCCAATTTATCTTTCACCAACTGTGAAGTGTTTCAAAACTTCAGTCTCACACTTCTATTAATTTGCAGGCTTAATGAATGTACATAGATTTTGGAGTCTGGAATTTAATGTCAGTTTTGCATACTTGCTATATGACTACAAGCAAATCAGTTAATCTTTTGATGCTTCAGGTTTTGTTATCTGTAAAACAGGAATTATAATAATAGTAATGCCTTTTAGGGTTTTTATTAGAGTTAAATGCAATGATATTTATAAGGTGTTCATAATAATAGCTGGTATTAATAACTGCTGTACTTGTTAAGTAAAATAATGCGGAGGAAATTCAAGTTGAAGAGTTAGCATAAATGTCAATAACAATATTCAGTTGGGATATGCAATAATTGGAACACTCACATACTACTGGTGAGGTTTTAAAATAGTGTAGACACTTTGGAAGTTACTGAAAATACCAAGCAGATTTACCATGTAACTCAACAATTCCATTCCAGTCCTGGGTATATACTTATGAGAACTAAATGCACTTGTCCACACAAAAACTAAACGTTTTTTGTTTTTAGACAAAAATAATGTATTCAAATGTTACTTGGATTAGTTTATTGCCCTTTCAGTGTTTATTATGTAAAATACAGTTAGGTTCATTTGCTTACTTTGATATTTTATTTCGGGATTTTCCCTCATCCTTGTTGACTACATTATAAGTTGGAGTATATAAATCATTCAAGACTCCAAAGTCAGTCCTATGCAAAAAGGTCTACTGAGAGAATTATCACTACTCCCAACCCTTCAGTTCCATTCCTACAAACCCAAGTACTATTTTTGTATCAAAATTTACTTTTTAAATAGGTGTAGTTTCATATGTGATTATAAGAAACAGAAACCTCATGTATCCTTTACCCAGTTTTCCTGACGGTAACACTTTGAAAACCTATAGAACAATACCATAATCAAGATATTGGTATTGTATGGCCAAGATACAGAACATTTTCATCACCACAAGGATCCTCATGTTGCCCTTTTATACCCATACCCACTTCCCTCATATCTACCTTTTACATTTCCCTCTCTAGCATAGAGCCTGACGTTATAATAGAGATTCAGTAGATGTTTATTTATTTTAATTACTTGTTTTCAGTCATTTTGGGAGTCAAATAAGATTTAGAACTGTGAAAACATCAAGATGATGTAAATGATATTTCACTTTTCATACAATTAGCCCTTTTGATTTTGAAATACTTATAGATTCATAAGAAGTTACACTGAAAAAATATACATACAGGCCCCATGTACTATTCACTCATTTTCTACAGTGGTAACATTCTGCAAAACTATAGTACAATACTGCAGCTAGGAACTTGACATTGGTGCAATCCATAGAGTCTATTCATATTTATCAGTTTTACATTCGTGTGGATGTGATTACAAATGTTTTTAATAGTGAATATTTTTAAAGTAAATGCTGCTTATATATTAACTCATGATACTTATTTTTTTATTTCATTTGACAATATATTTTCTTTCCTTTTAAAAAATCTTTTAGCAATAAATCCAAAATTTTGGAAAAGCGCCTACGATATTTAAATGACCACTTCACCTACAACTTATATTGTAATATATGCCGATCGCTATTTGAGAAGGACAAGCTGTTATTTTCCTTTTTATTATGTACTAATCTTCTTCTGTAAGTTATTTGCTTTTTCTTATTTTAAAAACCTAGCTTGAAAATCTAATCTGTAAAAATGGCTTCTCATAGAAGGATATAATACTTCGCTTGGTTTAATTCATGATTTTACTTGTGTATTTCATTGATAATGGCTTCTAGAATAGTATTGGTATTCTGATGTTTCTTTGATTTTTAAAATTTATGTAATACATAAAAGTTCACAGAATATAATGTACAACACAATAAATTTTTACAAAAAAAAAAATTGGGTCAAGAAATAGAGCATTCCCATCTTCTCTGAAGTACCTTTTTTATTACCCTCAATTACCACCCCTTTACTCTCTCCAAAGGTTAGGTTACCTACTACCCTCATCTCTTACACTGTAATTTAGTTTTGCTTTTATATAAGTTAAAGCAACTAATTATATTCTTTTATCTGGTTTCTCTTCCTTAGCACCATTTTTATGAGTTCATTCATGTTGTTTCATGAGGCTTTCATTTATTCGATTCCTTGATAGTATCAGATAAAGATACATTAAAGTTTATCAGTTCTACTCTTAATAAATATTTGTTTCAAGTTTGGATTTATTTTCAGTAATAATGTTGTGAACATTGTATCTTGATGTTGATGCACAGGTGCAAATATTTCTGTTGGGAAGATACCTAGGAAGAAACCTGCAAACTGTTTTTCAGAGTAATTCTGTTAGTTTACATCCTATTAATAGTTTGAGCATTTCATTGCTCCACATCTATATAAGGGTTTTGTACTATTATTTTATTTTATTTTTTTTTTTATTTTAAAAATACATTTAAGTATATGACAAATATTACTGCATCATGGTTTAAATTTACATTTCTCTGATGGCTAAAGAGGTTGAGCATGCTGGGGATTTAGCTTAGTGGTTAAAGTGCTTGCCTTACAAGCACAAGGCCCTGAGTTCGATCTCCAGCACCAAAAAAAAAAAAAAAAAAAGAGGTTGAGCATTTATATATTTATAGTCCATTTGGAAATATACTGGGGCATAACTACTCATATACCTTGCCTATTTCCCTTTTGGGCTCTGTTTTTCATACTGATTTGTATGAGTTCTTCATATATTTCTCTGTCTTATACATCCTTCTATAATTTTATAATTTTCTGTCTTGTACATCCTTTTTTAAATTTTTTTTAATTTTTTTTATTTTTTAACCAAGAACATGTATTGGTACATTGTCCATATATTGATCACATTTAACATGTTTGTTTTGTATGTACATCCTTTTTTTAAGGCTGTATTTTTTAGAGCAGTTCTAGGTTCACATAAAACTGAACAGAAATTTCCAATTTATAACTGCCCCCACTAACAAAACCTCTCTCCAGAATGGTATATTTATTATAAACATGGAGCTTAATTAACACATCATTACCCATAAGTAAGTCTATAACTGGCCAGACGTGGTGGTACATGCCTGTAATCCCAGCATTTGGGAGGCTAAGGCAGGAGGATTGCCATGAGTTCAAGGCCAGCATGGACTAAATAGTGAGTTCAAGTCTGGCCTGAACTATACGGTGAGACCCTAGGGTCTCAACCCCCCTCACCACCAAAAGGGCATAACTTACATTGGAGTTTATTCTTGACACATTGTGCACCTATGAATTTTAACAAATGTATAATGGTATGTGTCCATCATAATAGTACCAAAAGAATAGTTTCACCTCCTTAAAAATCCTCTATACTTCAACTGTTTTGTTGATCTATTTGTCTGTTCTTTCGCAGATGCTATACTGTCTTGATTACTGTAGTTTTATATTAAGTCTTAAAGTCTGGTAGTATTAGCTCTTCACTTTCTCCTGTTTTTCCTTCCCTGGTAATCACTTTTCCTTTTAATGTCTTCATAGTTTTGCCTTTTCCAGAGTGTTACATAGTTGGATTAGTATAGTATATAGCCTTTTGAGATAGGCTTCTATCACTTAGTAATGTATATTTAAGGTTCTCCATGTCTTTTCATATCTTGATAGTGCATTTCTTTTTAGTGCTGCATAATAGCCCATTCTGTGGATGTATTAAGCTAATTTCTCCATTCACCTGCTGAAGGGTTTCTTGATTGTCTTCAAGTTTTGGCAGTTATCAATAAAGCTGCTATAAATATTCATATGCAGGGTTTGGGGTGTCATAAGTTTTCCATTCCTTTGGGTAGATACCAAGAATGCAATTCCTGGATCATGTGGTAAAAGTATGCTTAAATATTTCAGGAAATTACCAGTCTTCCAAAGTAGCTGTGCCATTTAGTATTCTAGCAGCAATGATGAGAATTTGTGTTGTATATTTTGGGTAGTGCCACTTTGATATGTGTTCAGTAGGACCTCATTGTTACTGTAATTCGGAATTCCCTAAAGACATACAACGTTGACCATCTTTTCATATGCTTATTTGCCAGGTGCTTATTTGCCATCAAATCTTCTTTGATGAGGTGTTTGTTTAGAACTTTTGCTTATTTTTAAGTTTGTTTTTGGGGGGTTTTTTGGTGCTAGGGATCAAACTCAGGGCCTCTTGCTGTTTGGTTATTTTATTATGGTTAAGTTTTAAGAGTTCCTTGTACATTTTGAATAATGGTTCTTTATCAGATAAATAGTTTGCAAATATTTTCTCATCTGATGACATTGTCTTCACAGAGCAGAAATTTTTTATTTCAATGAAGTTCAGCTTATCAATCTTTTTCATGGATGGTTCCTTTGGTATTATATCTAAGAAGCTACCACCATACTCAAGGTCACCTGGATTTTCTTTTACGTTATCTTCTAGGACTTTTATAGTTTTGCATTTTACATTTAGTTGTATGGTCCATTTTGAGTTAATTATTTTGAAGGTGTAAGGTCTGTGCCTAGATTTTTTTTTTTTTTGCGTGTGGACATGCTCTTGTTCCAACAACATTTGTTCTTGAAAAGAATACCCTGTTTCCATTGAATTGCCTTTGTTCTTTTGCCAAATATTAGTTGGCTATATTTATATGAGTCTATTTCTGAGCTTTGTATTCTGTTTTGTTGATCTATTTGTCTATTCTTTCACTGCTATACTGTCTTGATTACTGTAGTTTTATATTAAGACTCAAAGTCTGGTAGTATTAGCCTTTCACTTTGTCCTTTTCTCATTCAATGTTATGTTGACTGTTTTGGGTCTTGCAACATTCCGTATAAACTATAAAGTCGATTTGTAAATATCCATAAAATAACTTGCTGAGATTTTGGTTGGAATTGTGTTACTCTTAAAAGGAATTGGCACTTTGACAATATTGAATATTTTTATCCATTTACTTGAGATATCGCTCCATTTATTTGGATATTTTCTTAGTCCATCAGACTTTTGTAGTTGTTCTCATATTTATCTTATACATATTTAATAAATTTATACCAGGGTTGCTTTGCTTTATTCCTGATCTTAATGTGAAATCGCCTGATTTCTCACTATGCAATATAATTGGCTATAATTATTATAGATTTTATCAAGTTGAGAACATTCCTCTGTATTCCTGGTTTATTGAGAGTTTTCATTATGAGTTGGGTGTTTAGTTTTGTCAGATTCTTTTTATGTGCTATTAACATTATCTATGGTTTTGTTTCTATAACTTTTTGTTGTAATGGATTATATTTATTTATTTTCAAATGTTGAACTAGGCTTGTATACCTTGAATAATCCCACTTAGTTGTGATGTACAATTTTTTCTATACATTATCAGATTTGATTTGCTAATATTGTGTTGAGAATTTTTGCATCTATGTTCATGGGAGATATTTATTCATGAGAGCTATTGGTCTATAATTTTTCTTTGTTATTATATCATGTCTGATTTTGCTATTAGGTAATTTTGGCCTCATAAATCAAGTTAGAAAATAATCCTCCTGCTATTTTAAAAAGACATTATAAGAAATGCTTTATTTTCTTCCTAAATATTTAGTAAGTTTCTCCAGTGAACCCATCTCTTGGCCTAGTGCTTTTGTTTCAAGTATGTATTGATTTAATTTTTTTAATAAATTAGGGCCTGTTCAGATTATCTGCTTCTCTTCGTAAGAGTCTTGTCAAATCATGATGTCTTTGTCATTATGTAATACCCCCTTTTTAAAATTAAAGTTTATCCAAAATTACGCAAACTTACAGACCATTCCATAAACTTACAAACCATAATACATTGTACCTTTTACATATAACAACGAGCAATGAAAAAAAAATGAGCAATGTAAACAACCACATAGATGCAGTATTAAGTGGCAAGTACATAAAGTTGACTGTAGTACCTGGTGTACATGTTACTGTTTTAAATTTGTGTTATTAGGTTCTTATTTTCAGGATATCTTTATTCCTCTGAATTCTCATTTCCCTCCCCCTTTGCCCTCTTCTTGTTCTCTTGGACTCTTTGCCTACTGGGTGAGATCTGTCCCCTTGTCTTTTTGTGTAATACCCCTTTTTATCTGTGAAAATTTTTCTTTCTCTGAAGTCCGCTTGGTCTGAAAGAAATACAGCTATTGGCACTTTCTTTTGATTAGTGTTAGGATCATATACCTTTCTACACTCTTTTACTTTTAATCTGTGTCTTAACATATTTGATTTGGGTTTTTGTAGACAAAATTTTGTGTCTTGTTCACTTTCCTGTCACTGAGATACAATATATAACACCCACAATTTAAAGGGGGAAAAATTTATTTTGGCTCACGTTTCTTTAGAAGTTTCAGTCTATGGTTGGCTGGCTCCAAGGCAGAAATGGCATGGCAGAAGGGCTCGAAGGATGAAAAGCTGCTCACATTATGGCAGCCAGGAAACAGAGAAGGGAGGAGCTGGGTAGGGAGATCTACCTTCTAGGTCATACCTCCAGTAACCCACCTCTTCCATCTTCCCCAACAGCCTACTCAACTGCTGAACTCATTGATAAGATGAGTATAGCACCCCCATGGTCCCATCACCTTCCAAAGCCTCACCTAGTACATGAGGCTTATGGGGGACATTCTTGATCTAAACTATAACATTTTATTAGTCACTTTTTACATGCTGGGGTAAAATACCTGATGGCCACAAATTAAGGAAAAGGGTTGTGGGTTTTTTGTTGTTGGTTTTTTTTTTTTTTTTTTTTTTTTTTGCTCACCATTTTAGAGTTTAATTCTTGATTGGCTGGCTCCAATGCAGAAACAGAATGGTGGAAGGACATGTCAGAGGAAAACTTCTCAACTTATGGCAGCCAGGAAGCACAGAGAGAAGAAGGAGCCAGAAAGAACATGGTCTTCCAGGTCATGCTGTTAGTGACCCACTTATTTCAACTAGGTCCCACCATCTAACAGCACATTTAGCTATAAAATCATCAATGGATTAGTCCAATCACCATCTAAAAGCCCACCTCTAAACATGAGACTTTGGGGAGACATTTTAGCAATAAACTACAACAAGAATATAGTTGGGTCTTGGTTTTGGATCTACTCTGACAGTCCTTCGGTTGGTATTTGAAACCATTGATATTTAAATTGATTATTGATATAATTAGATTAACCTCTACCATATGTTACTATTTTTATTCATTGCCCTTATTCTTTGTTGTCATTGTCTTCCTCTCTTTCCTGTGCCATATGTGAGTGACCACTAAAATGCATGCATCAGGTTCTGATCTTTGCGCTGTCCCTTCGAACTCAGTTTTTGTTTGGATATTGGTTTTGTCTTTTAGTATGTTGTATGAGGTTTTGCTCAAAGCCATATAGCATCTACTGGGTAAAGGGAATTGAAATAAATAGACCTTTAATCTGAGGTTTTATGTCTGACTAGGAGTTAGATGTGTTTAGTTATTTGGTTGTTTGTTTGTTTTATAGTTATAGGTATTCAGAGACTAAAATTTCTTCTAGTGTTTCTGATTTTGTCTCCTCCATTGTCTTTGGTTTCCCTGGGGACTTCTGAAATAATGTCTGAGGTATCCAGCTGTTTCAGTTATATTCCCATTATTATACAGAAATTCAATGGATGTGATGTTACTGTGCTGTGGAAAGGAAAGTATTCTGTATTTCTTGAAACACCTCTCAGGCTTTCAGTGTGCCTGTGCTTCTGCTCTGTGCCCTTCACCAGTGCTTTAGGTTTTTTTGCTTTGGTTTGGTTCGGTTTGGGGTTTTTCCCTCTCAAGTGATGCAGAAGGCTGGAGTTGGTTATTTTCCTTCCTCCCCCCAGGCTCTAGTAACATGAGTTTCTCATGAGAGAAATCTTTGTTAAAGAACAGAGGATGTTCAAGGTGATCCCCTCTCGCTGCCAGAAGCAGTAGATTTTTCTCTGATCTTCACTGTGAAATCTTCTGCAAAATTTACAAAACGGTGGGGTGCCTTAATTCTGGCTTCCCCTTCCTTTCAGTTTTGTCTGGTTTTGTTCCATATTTCTTTATTTTCTGCTTTGAATTATTTTTAGATTAAATTTTTTCTCTTTTATTAGCTATAATTTTTGTTCTATTATTTTAATAACTTATTTACACTAATAGTGTATACCTTTTTATCTTAGTCTAAGTTAAAATATAAACATTTTAATACAGTAGGAATATAATTTTATTATACTTACATAGTATATAATTATGCTTTTAATACTCATACATGAAATATAAGAATATATATACAGAAAGTATAATAAATATGTTAAAACTGGGTAGTGTGCTTGCCTATAATTCTAGCATTTAGGGAGGCTCAGGCGGGAGGATTGGAAAAGTATTAAAAAGGGGTGGGGATGTAGCTTAGTGCAAAGATCCTTGTTCAATTCCAGTACCAGATAAGAGAAAAGAATAGAGTATATATATACATATATGTATACACACACAACACATATGTAAATGACATATAAAAACTTACAATAATGTACCTCTATTTCTCTCCTTTTAGCCTTATTTTATTTTATTTTATTTTATTTTTGTGGTGCCGGGGATCGAACTCAGGCCCTTGTGCTTGCAAGGCAAGCACTCTAACCACTGAGCTAAATCCCCAGCCCCGCCTTATTTTATTTTTTATACATTTGTTATAAGTATTATAAACTCCACAGCACATTGTTACCTTTATATAAATTGTTAATTATCTTTTAAGGAGACTTAAATAGTAAGAAAAGTATTTTATGTTTGTCCATGTAGTTATTATTTCTGATATTCTTTACTGTTTTGTGTAGATTTGGAATTTTTTCTTGTTCTGTAGATACAACAAATCTTTTTCAGTTTCTATACATCTGGAAAAAAATCAGTGAATTTTTATTTTGAGTTTTTGTATTTTTTTAAATCTCTAGAAGTTACAATGTGATTCTTTTTAGTATTGCCTGTTTCTCTCTTCATTATGTTCATGTTTTGCTTTAACTCTTTCAGCATGTTTGTAATAACATTTTTAACATTCTAGTCTGCTAATTGTACTATCTCTATCATTTCTGTATCTATTAATTGATTTTTCTCCTGGTTCTGCTTTTTTTTTTTTTTTTTTTTTTTTTTTTTTTTTTTTTTTTTTTTTTTTTTTTTTTTTTTTTTTTTTTTTTTTTTTTTTTTTTTTTTTTTTTTTTTTTTTTTTTTTTTTTTTTTTTTTTTTTTTTTTTTTTTTTTTTTTTTTTTTTTTTTTTTTTTTTTTTTTTTTTTTTTTTTTTTTTTTTTTTTTTTTTTTTTT
>PVJO010007393.1:0-24494 GCA_004026905.1 Hystrix cristata | reverse complement strand
GGGTAACCAAGTATCTTCAGGTGTTGTCTTCTGGGGTGTGGGGATACCCCAAACCTTCTGAGGTAAGGTCAGGTTTAAATAGGGAATGGAACCAAAGTAGGAGATGGGGAACAACTCCGCATAGTTAAGCAGACTTGGTCATCTGTGGTCTGGTCATGATCAGGGATAAGAAAGGTGCTTGGCACATGCCTGTAATCCCAGCTCTTGGGAGGCTAAAGCACAAGGATCAAAAGTTCAAGTAACATCTGGGTAATTTAGAGAGATCTTGTCTCAAAAAATATTTTAAAAAGCTGAGAATTTAGCTCAGTGGTAGAGCACTCCTGGTTAGGGTTAGATCAAGGGGTGGGGGGAGACAGAGACAGCGAGACAGAGAAAAACTTGCCATTGTGGGAGCTAGTTTTGACTCTTATCACAGGATATTTCTAGATCAAACCTGTTACTCCTGGAATCCCAGGTGACTGCAGGAGAGAATGACTCAGAGAAAAGAACAAAGGCCAGATGGAGTTAGTTAGGCCTCCAGGTTTAGGGAAATCACCAGACTCTTAAGCGCTATTCAGATGGTCTTGATCAGGACATTGTAAAAACTGACAGCTAACAGTCTGTTGATTATAATGTCCCTGAAAAATCTTGAAAACACCTTTGTCATTCTTATATTTGTGCCTTCAGACTTGAAGGGGGAAGATTACCATTTTTAGGCAAACAGACCTTGAATGATCAACATGTCTATGTGTAGAGTTGAGCAAGAATCTGATGCAAAGTGAAGTGAGTGCTTTATAGCAAAAGCAGCCTCTAAGACCCTGCTACTCCTTTGTTATTAAGGCAGTCCCTCTCCTGTCATCATTAAATTCTTCTGGAGTTCAACAAATGCTCAACTCTGGTAGGCATGAACTCATATTTTCCAGTATTGTGCAGTCTCTTGAGAGCTGTTCAGTTTGTTCCTTCCCATTCTTTGCCTGGTCCCCTGGAGTTTTGTCCTACTTGTGCTTGCCTTAGTATTTATCAGTGGACTCTCAAGAGACTTCTATGATTTCTGGAACTTCTTTTCCATTCATCTCATCTTCCCTCTCAAGTATTCTACCCACAAATTCCCACCACCTCAGCCTTCCTTAATTCTAATCTCTGTCTCATCACCTCAGTAATACTGCTAAACTTTGATTTTGACCACCTCTCTGCTCTGAAGCCTGGCAAGTGCCACTAGGCAGATGCTGAGGCAATTATTGGGGTTAACCTCATTTGTTATTCTTCTCTCATTCACCACAGTTCCACCCTAGCTATTTACAATTTCCAAAAACAGGTTTTTTTCATTAATTGTGTCCAATTTTCTAGTTGTTTACAGCAGGCAATTAAGTAGTTTCCATCAAGTTATGAAAATGTTGATGTCATTCAGTTTTAAAAGCAACAATTTACAACAGCCCTTATTTTGCAAATGCAGAGCTAGAAAAGAGATTGAATACCAGGAACTGATGTTTCTTTTAACTGGAGGAGTAAGTCTTAAGAGTGCTGAGAAAAATCCTGATCCAACTTGGCTACAAGATAAAAGCTGGGAGGAAATTTGTCGAGCAAGTGAATTTTCTGCCTTCAAAGGATTCAGGTAATTTTTTTTTTCTACCAAGAACATGTGTTAGTACATTATATAGATAATGATTACATTCATCATGGTTAATTTGTACCTGTACATGATGTATCTTGGTTTCTCCCCTTCTTCTCAACCCCTCCCTTCTATTCCCCCACCCTTCCCTATTTGCAGCAGATTTATTTACATTTTTCCATTTTTTCCCCTTTCTCCTTTCTTTTCTTTTTCCCTTCCTTCTTCTCCCTCTCCTCCTTTTCTAGTTCTCCTCCTTTTTCAATATTACCTGTCTTTCATCTAATATCTATTGTACCTGTTTGTCCTTATTTACACTTGCGGTTTCTCATATCAGAGAAACAATTTGATATCTACTCATGAGTGTCTGATTTATTTCACTTAAGAGTATGTTCTCAAGGTACATCCATTTACCTATAAATGTCTCTAGTTTATCCTTAGGTAAGTGTTTATATATGATGATGTAGCATTGAATAAGGATTGGTGAATTTGTAATTGTGTGTGTGTGTGTGTCTGTGTGTGTGTTTCATGGTTCTTTCTAGTTTATTGGTTGGTAGGTATACTCTTCAGTACTTTGTATAAACATCTTACAGACTGCAGCTTGTTACAAGAATCAAAGCCAATAGGGCCTCCACTCTAACATTCAGATCACCATGGTGTTACAGTTGAATGGGCCAATAATAGTCAATAATGTATCACTGTAATGTAATGTCTTTGACTCTTTGGGGACGATACCTAGAAGGAGAATAGCTGGGTCAAATGGAATTTCTAGTTTTAGTTTTTTGTGGCATCTCCATACTGATTTCCACAGTGGTTGTACTAGTTTACATTTCCACCACCAATGTAGAAGGGTTCGTTTTTCCCTGCAGCTTCACCAACATTTGTTATTATTTGATTGCTTGGTGATGGCTATTCTTTCAGGGGTAAGATGGACTATCAGTGTTGTTTTAATTTGCATTTCTCTAATGACCAGCAGCGTTGAGCATTTCTTCATGTGTTTATTGGCAATTTGTACTTCTTCTGTAAAGTGTCTATTTATTGTAATTACCCTTTTTTAGTTGGGTCTTTTATTTTGGGAGGTGTAATGTTGGGAGTTTTTAATGAGTTTAATAGTTTGGCGTTCTCTGTATATTCTAGATACTAGTCCTCTGAGGAAAGCTGGGAAAAAACTTTTTTCCCTTTCAGTAGGTTTTCTCTTTACTCTGTTGGTTGTTTCTTTTGCTGTGCAGAAGCTTTTTAATGTGATATGATCCCACTTGTTGATTCTTGGTACTATATCCATGCGACTGGATTTCAGTTCAGAAAGTCCTTCCCTATCCCTATGACTTGCAGAGTTTTAGCTATTTTATCTTCCAGCAGGTTACGTGTTCTGTTTTAACATTCAGTTCTTTGATCCATTTTGATTTTAGTTTAATGCATGGTGAGAGATATGGGTCTAGATTCAATCTTCTGCATGTGTATAACGAATTTTCCCAGCACTGTTTATCAAAGAGGGTATCTTTCCTCAAATGTATGTTTTTGGCCCCTTTGACAAAAATCAAATAGTTTAATGAGTTTGGGGTGGTTTCTGCATCCTCTATTCTATTCCATTGATCCTCTTGTCTGTTTTTGTGCCAGTACAAGGCTGTTTTGATCACAGTAGCTTTGTAATATAACTTCAAGTCCAGGATTGTGATGCTCTTGTTACTGAGGATTGAATTTGCTGTTCTGGGTCTCTCTTGGTTCCATATGAATTTTAGGATTGTTTTGTCCTGTTCTGTGAAGAATGCTCTTGGTATTTTGATTGGAGTTGCATTAAATCTGTGTTATGGCTCTTATCTAGATATCCCCCCCAAAGCCTCATGTGCTCATAGGTGGAGCTTTTCAGAGGTGGCTGGATCTAGGGTGTATGATACTGGGATTAAGGGTGTTTTGTACTGGATTAGTCCACTAATTGGTTTATCATAGTTCTGGGTGTGGACAATGAGAAGCCCCACCTTAAGTATGGATGATACCGACCAAAAGGTTTATAGCCTGTATGAAACAAAAGGGAAAGGGACGCTTGCTACTACTGCCTGCTGCTTTACTGCTTGCTGTTTCCTGCCTGCCCTTTCTCCTGTGCTATGCCCCTCTGCTATACCACCCTGCCTTGTGACCAGCTGACTATGGACCAAAACCTCTACAGACTGTGAGTTAAGATAAACCTTTCCTCCTTTAACTTGTGGGTGTTGGGTATTTTGTCTCATCAATGAGAAAAGTAACTAAGACAATGTGTATATCAATTTTGGAAGTATGGCTATTTTTGACTATATTGGTTCTACTTATCCAAGATCAGGGGATATCTATTTTCCGATGTCCTCATTGATTTCCTTTTACAAAGTATTGTAGTTTTCATTGTAGAGGTTTTATGTTAATTCCAAAGTATTTAATTTTTCTTGGCGCTATTATGAACAATAGTTTTTCCTAATTTCTTTTTCAGTGGGTTCTTATTGGTGTACAGGAATACTATTGATTTTTTATGTGTTGTTTTTGTGTCCTGCTTCTTTGCTGAATTTATTAAATCTAGGAAGCTTTTCGTGGAATTTTTTGTGTCTTCTATATAAAAGATTATGTCATCTGTTAATAAGTATAGATTGAGCTCTTTCTTTCCTGTACATATACCTTTTATTTCTTTCTCTTGCTTGATTGCTGTGGCTAAAGTTTTGAGTACTATATTGAACAGGACTGGTGATAGTAGACATCTTTGTTTTATTCCTGATTTTATAGGAAAAGGTTTTGGGGTTTCCCTATTTAATATGATGCTAGAAGTAGGTTTGTCATAAATGACTTTTATCAGATTGACGTAAGGTCCTTCTATGCCTACTTTTCTATGCCAACTTTTTATCATCATAGATTTTGTCAAAGGCTTTTTCTATATTTATTGAGGTAATCATGTGGTTTTTGTCTTTGCTTCTGTTTATATGATATATTTATTGACTTGTGTATGTTAAACCATCCTTGTATCCCTGGGGTGAAGCCTACTTGGTCATGATGTATAATCTTTTTTAATGATTTGTTGCATTCTGTTTGCTAGTATTGTGAGGCTCTTTGCATTTATGTTCATTAAAGAAATTGGCCTATAGTTTTCATTTACTTTGAGTCTTTGTTTGGTTTTGAAATCAAGGTAATGCTAGCTTCCAGGAATGATTTTAGAGTGTCCGTCCCTTTTAATTTCATTAAAGAGTTTGAAGAATATTGGTATTAGCTCTATCTTGAAGTTCTTGTAGAATTCAGAGATGAATCCATAAGGTCCTGGGCTTTTCTTAAGTGGTAGGTTTTTTTTTGTTTTGTTTTGTTTTTTTAACTGCTTCAATTTCATTGCCTGTTATTTGATTATTCTGGGTTTTTATGCCTTCTTGGTTCAGTTTTGGTAAGTCATACATATCTAGGAATCCATCAGTTTTTTTAAATTCTCTAATTTATTGGAGTACAGGTTTTCAAAGTAGTTACTAATAATCTGGATTTCAGTGGTGTCATAACAGTTTCACCTTTTTCATTTCTAATTGCATTGTTGTAGGGCTTTTCTTTCTTTCTTTCTTTTTCTTTTTTTCTTCCTTTTCTTTCTTTCTTTCTTGCTTGCTTGCTTGCTTGCTTTTTTTTTTTTTTTTTTGGTAAGACTGACTAAAGGTTTGCATATTTCATTTACTCTTTTGAAGAACCAGGTCTTAAATTCACTGATTCTTTGTATTGATTTTTCAGTCTTAATTTTATTAGTTTCTGCTCTAATTTTTATAATTTCCTTCCTTGTACTAGCTTTTATTTTGGATTGTTCTTGTTTTTCTATGACCTTGAGCTGCATCATTATTTATTTGGACTTGCTCTGTTTCTAATGTGAGCATTCACAGCAATAAACTTCCCTCTTAGGACTGCCTTCATTTTGTCTTGTAGGTTCTGCTATGTTGTTGGGGCATTTTCATTTGATTCTAGGATCTAATTTCTTCCTTGACTTCTGGGATCTATTGATTATTCAGTGGTGTATTGTTTAATCTCCATGTGTTTGCATAATTTTGTGGTTTCTTTTGCCATTGATTTCTAGTTCATTGCACTATGATCTGATAATATGCATCAGATAATTTGATTTGTTTGTATCTATTTAAGCAGATCTACAGGCTAGTAGGCAGTCTATTTTAAAGAAAATTCCATGTGCTGCTGAGAGGAATGTGTATTCTGTTGTTGGGTACAATATTCTGTAGTATCTACTAAACCCATTTTTTGCAAGGTGTGGTTCAACTCTGATATTTTTGTTGATTTTTTTGTCTAGTTGATTTATTTGTGATACAAGTGTATTAAGGTTCTCCACTATGATTGTGTTGATGTTTATCTGATCTTTTATGTCTAATAGTGTTTGTTTTATGAAGTTTGGTATGCTGGTGTTCAGTGCATATATATTTGTAATTATTTATTCCTGTTGAATTGTTCTGTTACCTGTTACAGCTTGTATCTAGATGTACCCCCAGACCCTCATGCACTCATAGCTGGGGCTTTTCAGAAGTGACTGGATCTAGAATGTGTGGTCCTGGGATTAAGGATGTGATGCTGGGATTGATTCATGGTGCCATGCTAGGATTAAGGCTCCCCTACCCTGGGAGCGAGTGCTACCCACCCTAAGAATGGGTAGCCTGAATAGAATACAAGGGACAGAAAGAGTGTTGCTGTTTGTTACTTACTGCTTGCTGCCTTCTGCCTACCATGAACTGTTTCTCCTCTGCAATGCTCCTCTGCCATGCCACCCTGCCTTGGAGCCAGTAAACTGTGAACCGAACCCTCTACAAACTGTGAGCCAAAGAAACCTTTCCTCCTTTAACTTTGGGTGTCAAGCATTTTGTTTCAGCAATGAGAAAAGTAACCAAGGCTCTTAGCCAATATGTTGTGAGATTCTTTGCCTCTTGTGATCAGTTTTGGCTTGACATCCACTTTGTCTGAAAATAGAATAGCTACTCCTGCATTTTTTGGGTTGCCATTGCATGAAATATTTTTTTCTGTCCTTTGATTTTTTTAACCTATGAATTTCTTTTAGGATTAAATGTGTTTCTTGTACACAGTATACCATTGTGTTTTGGCTTTTGATCCAGTCTGGTAATCTGCATCTTTTGATTGGGAAGTTGAGATCATTTACATTGACAGTTATTAGTGAAAGTTATTGATTTATTCCTGTCATTGTATTATTTTCCTGTTACTGGTCCCCTCCCACCATTCTGCTTAACTGCTCATTCTCCCTGGTATATTGGTTCCCTAAATGTTTTTGGCACTGTTAGCTTTATTGTCTCTTTCTCAGATATTCTTGAGAATTTTGGGGAGTTCTGTTTTGCTGGGCTTGAATTTCTTAAGGTGTTCTTTGTCATGGAAAATTCTTACTTCTGCATCAATTTTGAAAGATAGTTTTGCAGGATATATTAGTCTTGGTTGGAAGTTGTTTTCTTTTAGGACTTGAAACGCTTCACTCAAAGCTTTCCTGGCCTTTGAGGTTTTTGTTCAGAATGCCAATGTAATCTAATGGGTTTACCTTTATAAGTGATTTGTTTCTTTTCTTGTGTTTTCTTCTGGCATTTTGACTATGATGTGTTGTGGAGAAGTTCTTTTCTAATTGTAGCTATTTGGGGTTCTGTGTGTCTTGCTCATCTATATGTTAAATTCTCTCCCCCTACTTGGAAGGTTTTCTGTAATTATTTCTGTAAATAGGTTTTTTAATGCCATTTGGCTGCCTTCACTAATTTTAATTAATCTTAAATCAGTCTTCTTTGTGCCATCAAGGAGTTGTTGGATATATTTTCCATGTTCTTTTGTTAGTTTTTAAGTGTCTCTGAGTATATTGGTCATCTGCATCACCCCTAACTTCTAGTTCAGACACATTGTCCTCACATCAATCACTTCTGATGTCAATACTTTTAATAGAATTTTTAATCTCCTGCATTTCTGTTTGGTACCCTTTCATGGACCCTATGTCTTTGCAAAAGTGGTTGTTTGTGTTTTGTGTCATTTTGTTTAGCTCAGCTAGCTTTCTATTAGTGTTTTCTGTAAGCTCACTGATCATATTACTAAGTCCATTATCTCTTTAGTTTTATCATCTTTAAGCTCACTGAGAACCTCACTGTTTTTGTTTTGTCTCCTCTTTTATCACTTCATATAATTCAGCTGCTTGTCTTTTGACTTCCTCCCTATAGATGCCCCGTGGATACACTTTGGAGAAGTTGAGTGTTAGCGGAGGCATTTTGTGGCCTTGTTCTTTCACATTTCTATTGGGTTTGTGTGTGTGTGTGTGTGTGTGTGTGTGTGTGTGCACATGTGTGAGTGTGTTTGTTCACATTAAGGGCTGTGGATTGATTATAGTGGGAAGACTTGCTAGTATGGAGATATCTTCACTTGATCTTAGCCAAAAGGCCGAGAAGCGATAGTATGGAGATATCTTTAGTTAACTTCTGCTTTCTAGTGATACACTCTGGGCATGGTTAACTATTGGCTTTTGCCTGTGTCCCAAGATCCTATGACTGCCTCCATTAATTTGTGGAGGGTGGGTATAGTATTATTGGCTTAGCACCCAGTTCTCTGGAAATGAACCACAATATTGTTGATGACACAGAGACAAACCAGATATTGGCATACAGTAAAAACCAATTAATAGCAACAACTATGCCACCCACCCTGGCTATAGCACAAAATCAGCAAAAATAATACAGTCAAAGAGAAACTGGATGTTGATATACCATAAAAACCAATATGTGCTACCACTATACCACCCTTAACAAGACAAACCAAATATTGACACACAGTAAATATCTGCTAAGTGCAACAACTTTGCCACCATTAACAATGGAAAAGAATTAACATAGAGTTAACTAAATATCTAAAGATTAATAAAACTTGATAGTATACTAGTAAAGATGGAGGAAGTGGGGAAGGGCAAATGAAAGAAGTAAATTTTAAAAAATAAAGAAAAAGATGAAAAGGACAGAAAAGTGAAATAAAAGATCATATTAAGGAGTAAAAGAAAATCAATAGAATTAGATAAAAGTAACAGAAAAGAACAGAGAAGAAAAAAAGAGGGCAAATTAAAGGGAAAAAAAGGCTCCAACCCCCTCCCAACAAAAATGAAGAAAAAGAGAAACAAGTCCAAAAAAATTCTTCCACGTTTTTGAATGAGTGGTTCTTTCCAGCATCTGTACTTTTGGAATCTACCAGTTATGGAGGAGGAATATTGAGTCATTACCAAGATCTACATTATTTTGTTTCCACACTCATGTTTTTGTGTGTAAATGCTAAATCCAGACCCTTCTTTCTTGCTGGGCCTGGTTGGTCAATGGTGTCCACACTAGGGCTATATTTACTCCAGCTACTCCCAGTTTCCATATCTCTCTGTGTACCCCAAGTCATGGCTTTTTCCACCTAACTTTGTGGCTTATGGGTTTTTGAGGTACACTCCCTATTCAAGAGGCCCCTCTGTTAGTACACCCCAGGTTTTGCCAATTGTCATATCCTTGACTATGTTGGCAAATGGGAAGAGAAATAGACCAGCAAACTCTGTGTTGGATGTAGGAAGTGAGGTAGGGATGTGGGGGGGAGGGGAGATCAAGCAGTCTCCTGGAAATAATGCCAGCACTTTCAGACCTAACCACTGCCAAAAGCCACACACAATTGGCCAAGCTTTTCACCACACAGGGTAAGACCCCCATGTTGTTCCCAGGCTGTTCTTTAACTTCTCAAAGCATCTGTGTCCACCTGTGCCTTCTCTGTGACTACCTCTTCTGCGTCTCCAACCCAGTCACTCTGGTAGATTGACTCAAGAAACCCTGAAGTATATTTGTTCTGTAGTTGTTCTATAGCTCATTCTTAAAAAAATTAACCCCTTTTGCAAATTGTTCCTGGTTAAATGCTCTCAAATGTGGCAGACACTATATTGGATTTCTTCTCCAACTCTAGCCTGCCATGTGGAAGGAGTCACTGTCAGAGTAAACCTTCATGCTGTATTTGCAATAACTGTGGGCTTTTTGGGGGGCTAGTGCTGCTGGCCTTGTCTGTTATTTCTTCCTAGAGCTGCCAACCCTTTCTGGGCTTATCTTGTGTTAGCAGAGACAAGTCGCCCTCCGTGGGAGCTGGGATTAACTTTCCAGACTGCTTCATTCTTTTCTCTGTGTTGGCTTCTCTATATTTTCTAGTTTTTCTGTCAGCTCCCCCACAGTTCCCAAAGATCTACTTTTTTTCTTCACCTGGTTGTTGTTTTCCAGGTGTCTCTATTCCGGGTCCCAGAGAGGCTATATTTTGTTGCCTGCCTTTATTCTGCCATTTAAAATCCAGTCTAGTGATTTTAAATGGTCCTATATCTTTCTTGTTTCTTCTCCTTGCTCAATAATCTCTTAAAATATTTCCCAATGAAAACAATAATTATTAAGCTTTTTTCCATTAGGAAACATTTTTGTGAATCTATACTTGAATGGCGGGAAATCTATGACAGTAAAGAGCCACATAATGCAAAATTTCCAGCACCAATGGATAAGAAGCTAAATGAACTGCAGAAAATAATAATTCTTCGGTGTTTAAGACCAGATAAGGTAAAAGACAAATATATTCTATTTGGGATCCATATAATTTGCCACACATGAAGTACCAGTCTTAACGATAACAGTGATGTGCCATGTGACATTTCACTGATGGACTGCATATACAACAAATGTCTATAAGATTATTAAAGAGCTGAAAAGTTCCTCCTCATCTAGTGACATTACACCCATCATAAAGTCATAGTGTAATAGATTAGTCATGTCTTTATATTGGTACTTGCATAAATAAACCTACTGTACTGCCAGTCATATAAAAGTAGAGGACATACAATTATGTATAGTATATAATTCTTGATAATGATAAATGACTATGTACTATTTTATGTGTGATGCTACATTTTTATCATTATTTTAGAATATATTCCTCCTTATTTTAAAAAAAACGTTAACTATAAAGCAGTTTCAGGCAGGTCCTCCAGAAGGTATTCCAGAAGAAGGCATCATTATCATAGGAAATATAGCTCCATGAATGTTATCAATCCTAGAGCCCTTCCAGTGAGAGAAGATGAGGTAGAAGACAGAGATATTGATGGTCCTAATCCTGTAGAAATCTAGGCTAATGTATGTTTATATCTTAATTTCTAACAAAAAGCAAATACATTAAAATTTTTAAAAATAGAAAAAGCTTATAGCATTAGGATATAAAGGAAATATTTTTGTTTGGCTGTACAATGTGTTTGTGTTTAAGCTAAATGATATTATATAAAAGAAATTAAGTTAAAGAAAAATTATAGTATGTTCAGGTTAACTTATTATTAAAGAAAGAAAAACATTTAAAATAAATTTAGTACAGCCTGAGTGTACAATGTTTACAAAGTCTCCAGAAGTATACAATAGTATTCTAGGCCTCCACATTAACTCACAACACAATCACCCAGAGCAACTTCCAGTCATGTAAATTCTATTCATGGTAAGTGCCCTATACAGGGGAGCCATTTTTTATCTTTCATACCATATTTTTACCATATATTTTCTATGTGTTTAAATATGTTTAAGTATCCAAATACTGTGTGTTATAATTGCTTACATTATTCAGTACAGTAGTATGCTGTAAAGTTTATACCTGGAAACAATAGGCTCTATTGAATTTAGCCTACATCTGTAAAAGGCTACATCATTTAGATTTTTTTAGGTACAGTCTATAATGTATACATAATAAGAAACCAACTAATTCATTTCTCAGAATGAATCCTAGTTGTTCAATGATGCATGACTGTATTGTTATTTGATTCTTTAATTCCTATTTCAGATATCCTATTTAGGATTCTTTGGGTTCCCTGGATCTGTGAGTTTCTTTTCTCAATTTGGGAATATTTTTGACCATTACTTTTTCAAATATTTTTTGCCAGCCTACCTAGGACTCCAATTACATATGCTTTAGACTTCTTGATATTATGTTATATGGATATTTTTAAATTGTATTTTAACCTTTTGTGTCCCTGTGCAATGGGATAGTTCCCATTATTGTCTTTCTTTTGTAATATCTAATCTGTAGTTAGTCCATCCAATTTATTTCAGTAATTTTATACTTAATTTTTAGAAATTTCATTTGATCCTTTTTTATATATTGTTTTCACTCAGCTGACATTTCCTTTAAATATTTGAATATAATTATAATTATTTTAAAATCTTTACTGCTAATTCCATCATTTCTAGATTCATTTCTATTGAGTAATTGTACTCATGATCACATATTATATTTTCTGCTTGGTGGCCTATCTAGTAATATTTTAATTGTATATTGGACATTGTGAATGTTACATTGTTCGTGGATTTTGTTAGCTTCCTAGGAAGATTTTGTCCTGATAGTTCAGGAGTCAGTACACAACACCTGGGGGCCAAATCTAACCCATGACTTCTTTTGCCTAGCCCATGAGCTAAAGATGTTAGCTCATTTTAGTAGGGTTGTTTTAAAAACAAGAAAAAGAATGTACACCAAGAAATTCTGTGTGTCCCACAAAGCCTAAAATATTTACGATCTGGCCCTCTATAGAAAAAGTTTCCCAAGTCCTTTGGCTATGTAGTTAAACTACCAAAGTTCAAATTGTTCCTTCTGAGGGTGGTTAAGATCTATCAGGGGTGGTATAAGATAGCCTTTTCAGTGGAGAGGGTAGCCCAGCTATCAAAGTGTTGTCCTCCTGGGATCTTTACTGAATACCTCAAGTGATCATCAAGGACTCTCCACTGTGGTTATTCCCAGCCTTGTGTAGGAATCTAGTAATTCCCCACGGCTCCAGCTCCCAGCTCCTTAGTCATTCTTTCCTTCACCTATTGCATACACACCACAATATTTAGCAAAGATTCAGAGGTCTTATTATGTATATTTCTGAGATTTCTTCCTGCATAACTCTCTCCTAATTGGAACTGTACAACTTGTGGCAGTCTTTGCCTCCTTAAACACTGTTTCCTGTCTTCCCAACTTAGTAACAATGTGTTGCTCTACTTTCAGTCACTCTCCCCTGTTCCATGGCCTGGACTATACTTCTAAGAAGAAAACTGAGAAATAATAAAGTTTACTTTATTTCCTTTTTTATCGGGGATCATAGTCCTAGACCACTTATTGCTCAATGTCTGAAAACGGTTGTTTCATTAATTTTCCCATTTTTAAAAAATTGTTTATGGTGGGGAAGATAAATCTGATCCCTTGAAATCCATCATAGCTAGAAGGAGAAGATGGTGGAAAATCTTGTGTATGTCACAATTTCATTAGTCAAATGTGCACAAAAATCTTTCTGTGGGTATGATAAGTAAGATGATTATCAATTTTCATACATCAGAAAAGGTGATTATCATATGACAAAAGGAAAAAAATTATGGTTCTAGTGCTCTAACCCAGTAGCACTTTATGCCTGAGTTATATCCCAGCCCTTTTTATTTTTTATTTTGAGATAAGGTCTTCCTAAATTGCTCATGCTAGCATGGTACTCAAAATCCTCCTGCCTTAGCCTCCCAAATAGCTGGGATTACAGGCCAGACCCAGATGAAAAACAACAAATGTTGACTAGTAAGAAAGTTTCTGTTCAAGACTATTGCAATAAGTAGGTATCAAGACTAAGACAGTAGGAGAGAGAGATCAGGTTCAACTCTGAATATAGCTGAGATAGTTGGGGATTTATCACCAGTGAAGAGGGCTAGGGGAAATTACTGAGACATCAAGGAGAGCGAGAATCCTTATTGAACTGACCTAACAGGATTCCTGCTCAAAGCAAACTGGGGTGATCAGATATCATCTAGGAGGAGAGTGGAGAATGAGGAATTTGAATATGAAGATGTTGAAAACGATTCTAATAAAACCAGACATGGTGGTGCATGCCTGTAATCAAAGTGATTGCAATCCTTCCTTCCTTCCCTCCTTCTCCTCATTCCTCTACTTCTTCCTTTTTTCCTCACTACTTTTTATGTTTCTAGTAAAGTTTCAAAAACAGCATTATCTAATGCTTCATTCTGTCACTGGGTAGTTTCAAACTGAGGCCTACTTAATTATTTGACTCCTGAGTATTTCTCATTGTTCTAACTCCTGAAGACCTTTATACACTGTTAAAACTTACTGCATTCTTCCCTACCTGATAATTGCGTGTGTGTGTGTGTGTGTGTGTGTGTCCCTCTCATTACACATAAATCTTTTGAAGTCCAAAATAATGTTTTATTCATTATTTTATCACCAGTAAACTCTCATGTTCATAGTACCCTGAAGAATGAATACCCTTATATCTGGGAAATGCCTAATGATTTACACTCCACAGAATATCTCCATAGTGATCAATGGAGTTGTGGAGTTGTTATTACAATATGACATGTTGGTTTATCCCTTTACCTACCATGCTTTGGAGTCTATGTTTACGCACCATAGCACTTACCCCACTGGGATATATAGTAATGGTCTTGTTTTGCTCTTATTAGCAGTCAGTAAATATGTAAAAACTGAGTTGAATTACACTAAATTGAATTAAAGCCTATATTACTGGGGGTTCTCTAGAGAAATAGAATCCTTGTAGGGGTGGGGGCTGATTGAGTTTAAAGAATTGGCTCATATGATTGTGGAGGCTGCCAAGTCTGCAAAGTAGACTGACAGAGACCCAGGGAAGAGTTGATGCTGCTGCCGAAATCCAAAGGCAGCCAGCCTACTGGCAGAAGTCCTTTGTTTGCGGGCTGGGGGTGTAGGTCAGTATTAGAATACAAGCTTACCATGTGTGAGGTGCTGAGTATAATCCTTAGGAGCCCCACCACCACCAAATACCCTTTCTCAAGGGAATTTTGTCCTTTTTTTCTCTTAAGATCTTCAACTGATTATATGAGGCCTATCCACATTGTAAGAGAATTTTAGTTTTACTGAAAGTCTATAGATTTTTATTATTAGTCTCATCTAAAAAACAAACCTTCACTGAAACATATAGACTAATATTTTACCAAATATCTGGGTATCATGAACTACTGAGATAAAATACCTGAATAAACAATTTAAATGGAGGAAATGTTTATTTTGGCTCCCGGTTTGAGAGGTCTTAGTCCGTGGTCACTTGGCCCCGTTACTGTGGGCCTGTGGCAAGGCAGAACATCGTGATGGGGAGGGTGTGGCAGAACAAAGCTACTCACTTTGTGGCAGCCCAGAAGCAAAAGGTGGGGAGCAGGTGGCCTTGACAAAAGATACCCTTCAAAGGCATACCTCCAGTACCTAATTTGTCTAGCTAGGACCTACCTCCTAAAAATCCCACCACCTCCTAATAGCCCATTAAACTATAAATCTATTAGTGGGTTAAACCATTGATGAGTTATTCATTGATGAGGTATCCATCGATGTAGTGTCTCCATTGATGAGGTTGGAGCCCTCATGATTCAGTCAATTCCCAGAGATCCTATCTCTGAACACTGCTGCACTGAGGACCAAGCCTTTAACACATGAGATTTTGGGTGACATTTCATATCCAAACCATAAAATAGGCCATCTTTGGCTCATGTGTACAGTAATCTAATAAGTGAAAAATTACGTCTAAGTGTCATTATAGTTTAAATTTTTCTTATTATGAATATAAGGGTATAGACTAAGCTGCTGTAAAAGGAGATCTAAAAGCTGGTCACATCTATAAGATAAAAGTTAATTTCTCTCTTTCCTGACAGCCCAGAGGCAAATGATTAAGGGCTGGCAGGGCCATTTAATTGCTGAGATCATTTGGAAATTCAGATCCTTCCTCTCATGCTAGAAAAGCCCCTTAGAGTGTGATCCCCATCAGTAAGATTGGAGCTCACTCATGAACACTACATCTGTGGAAGAAGGAAAGTGCTGAAAGCAAACAGCTTCCTTATAAAATATGATCTGGAAGTTCCATATATAATTTCTACTGGTACTCCTCTGGCCAAAACTTAGTCTCATGGTGATATTCGTTGGAAGATCTGTTGCAAAAACCATGGGGTTCTATTGCCAAAAGGAGGCAAAAAAGATATTTGTAGTCTCTGCTCTACTGAATGTGTCTGAGTCTTGTCATATGTTTAAGATCCATTTGTATCTAGTTGTCTGTAAGCAGTTCATTTCCTCTGCCCATTTTTCTTTTATATCTTTGTCCTAACAATTTATAGATACTTTTTACATAAAAAAGGAAATTAGTGCTTTGTAGCAATATACTGTTGGCTTTTCTTGTCCATTAGATTAAAATTTTATTATTTGTTGTTTTTCATTCATAACCAAAGCTGTTGCATGAAATAAAAATTACTCCAAAGACCATATTCTCTTTCTACATCAGATAACTCCAGCTATAACAAATTATGTAACTGACAAACTAGGGAAGAAGTTTGTAGAGCCTCCACCATTTGATTTGGCAAAGAGTTACTTGGATTCCAACTGTACCATTCCCTTAATTTTTGTGCTGTCTCCAGGAGCGGATCCTATGGCCAGTAAGTAAATATACTGTAAACTTAAAAAAAATACAAATAAAACATTTTGTCCAATGGCCACTTGTTATATACTGTGAGTCAGTCAGTAAATCTGGTATTTATAGGGAAAGATAACTATAATTTTTTATGATAAAACCCAGAAGTTCTAAGGTGTCTTTAGTAAGAGGTGAGACCACTTTTTATGCTTCTTGTAGGCCTGCTGAAATTTGCAAATGATAAATCTATGACTGGAAATAAGTTTCAAGCTATTTCACTGGGACAGGGACAAGGACCAATCGCAGCAAAAATGATTAAAGCAGCAGTAGAAGAAGGAACTTGGGTTTGCCTACAGAATTGTCATCTTGCTGTCTCTTGGATGCCCATGTTGGAAAAAATATGTGAAGATTTTTCCCCTGAAACCTGTAACTCATCTTTTAGGCTTTGGCTCACAAGTTATCCATCTCCAAAAGTATGTTTATTTTTTATAGAATGCATAATACATTCATTTAGCTGTCGGTTATGTTGTGCATCTTGAGTTTAGACACTTAACCTTAGATATTTTTAAAATATTTCAGAAGTCTTCTGCTATACCCATTTTTAAATCCACTAGTGTCTACATTTTTAGGACCTATAATTGCTATCTTGTATAATAATTTCCATTTATTTTGCCTTAGTTCCCAGTAACAATTTTACAGAATGGAGTAAAAATGACTAATGAACCTCCCACGGGTCTGCGGCTAAATCTTCTTCAATCATATCTCACTGATCCAGTTTCTGATGTTCAGTTTTTTAAGGGATGCCCAGGAAAAGAACAGGTAATATTCAGCTTCTGAAACTCTTAAATTATGTTTTTATAGTGATTCAGTAAGTTAACATAAAATTTTTATGTAATAATTTTTAAATTTTATGCATTTCCTAAGGAGACAGAAATTGTTCCTATCTTATTCATCATTTTATTCCCAATAGTTTGTGTTCTGCTCACTACATAATGGCCATTGAAATAAATATTTTTCAGTGAATGAATGTATCTTAGTTTGTAACCAAAGCCCAGGAGTATTTCTGGTTAAGACCGAAGGATAGACATCTATTTTTACATCATTTATTAATTCTTTCAACAAATATGATGTATGCAATGTACCAATACATGTTCTTGGTAAAAAATAATAAAAAATTAAAAAAAAAAAAACCAAAAAAAAAAAAAACAAATATGTGTGTTAGGCACTATCCTAGGTACTAGATCTAAAGCAGTGAGAACAGAATGGACACAGGCAAATTTGCCTCCTTGGGACTTAAATTCTAATGCTAATGTTTTAGCATATTCATAATGTTTTTTAGCATATACATCTAAAATAATTTTGCCCACGGTATTGGGAACTTCAGTGAGTCCCAATAAAAACACTCATTTTCTCTACTGGAATTACTTCCAGTTAAGAAATGGGAAAAAGTATACATGTAGGAGAAGCTAATTCTAACCATAATTGTTGAAACAGGTTAGGTTGGAAGATGAAGGTTATATCTATGAACAAATGGGTTGCATATCACTGAAACCCAGAATTAAGATTTATTCACCTAATGGAGTAAAGGAAAATTCAGTTCTCTGCAAAAAGCTCACTTCTGAGAGAAAGAAGGGAAAAGCTGAGCCAAGCCCATCTGGTTAATTTTTTCCATATTCATCCTCTCTTCTCAGCAAGTTAAGTACAAGAGTGGAGAAAAATCAGGAGTATTATATTAGTTGAGGCTTCTCCACATGGAAGAAAAAAGTACTAGGGGAAGTACTAGGTGGAGGCAGGAACTGTGAGTTTGGGGCCAGCCTGAACTGCATAGTGAAACACTTTCTCAAACAAAACAAAACAAAAAATGGTGCTGTGATGGAGAAGAAGCACTCTGTATTATTAATACTGAGCAAACAATGTTAATGCCCCAAGTATTGGGATCTGAATGATGTCCAGAGTTAGCACCTATCTCATGTATCAGAATTTTGTGATAAACAATGGCAATGGGTAAGGCTTCACCAAACAACTTCGTTGGTAGTAAAACCAAATAGAAACTGGAGCTAGATTTTTTTAAAAAGTATAAATGTTGGGGCAGGGGATTTAGCTCAGTGATTAGAGTGCTTGCCTTGCAAGCACGAGGCCCTGAGTTCGATCTCTGGCACCACAAAAAAAAAAAAAAAAAAAAAATATAAATGTCCTGTGACATCAGTTCTCAATATGCCTTAGATCCTTCTACAGGAATTGTATAGACACATTTTGCTGGGCCTTACTCCCAGAGTTTAATTCGGTAGGCCTGGAGTGCAGCTTAAAAATTTACAGTTCTAATTCTCAGGTGAAATTGCTGCTGCTGATCCTGAAATCACACCTTGAAAACCATTGTCTTAGGATTTCTGCAAGTGGCTGGTTTCTAGGCATATATCAGCCTCCTTTGGAGAGTCCCAGAATAGCTGGAATGCCCTTGCTAATTTCTGACAATTGGGCCACAATAATTTGAACTATCATTAGTTCAAAGCAAATACGATCTCTATGATCACAAGTTTTAATATCTTAGGTATTTCAATTATCTGGCAGTGACAATAGTTGTCAATTTACATATCTGTCTCCTATACTAAGTTATATTTTCCTAAAAGCAGGGATACATTTCTGTGTCTCTATTCATTAAATAAACATTCACTAAATGCATACTATATATAAGGCATTCTTCTAGGAACTGGTGATATGGCCCTGAACATAAAAACATACAAAAACATATAAAAATCTCTGTCTTCATGGGATTCACATTCTGGATGAAGGAAACCTATAGAAGGCAAACAACAATAATCCCCAAAACCTGGACGACTTTTTAAAGTGACAGATATCGCTGTCCTACTTGTAAGATTCTGAAGTTGGGACTCAAGAACTGGCACATCAGAGACCATGACTAAGAAGAATTTATCCATGGGATGCAAAGATGTTTCAACTTACAAAATCCAATACTGTGATATACAATAATAGAATGAAGGATAAAAAATCGCATGATTATTTCAATAGATACAGAAAAAGGCCGGGTGTTTAGGGGTAGGGATGTAGCTTAGTGCAAAGGCCCTGAGTTCTATCCCCAGGGCTACTAAATATAAGTAAGTAAGTAAGTAAATAAATAAATAAAATTCATGATAAAAAGCTCCCAACAAATAAGGAATAAAAGAAAATTACCTCAATATTAAAAAGGCCATATATGAAAAACCCACAGATAATATTGTGCTCAAAAGTGAAGAACTGAAAGCTTTTCCTCTAGGATTGGGAGCAAGGCAAGGTTCACTGCTCCTGTCACTCCTGTTCAACATAGTAATGGAAGTGCTGGCCAAAACAATTAGGCAAGAGAAAGAAACAAAAAGAATCCAAATCACAGCAAAGAAGTCAAGTTTTCTCATAGTTAGGAAACCCTAAAAATTCCATAAAAGAACTACTAGGACTAATCAAGTTTAGTAAAGTTGCAGGATACAAAATTGACCCATAAGCATCCACTAGTACTTTTATACACCAACAACAGACTATCTGAAAAAGAAATTAAGAAAACAGTCTAATTTAAAATAGTACCAAAAAGAATAAAATATTTGGGAATAAATTTAACTAAGGAGTTGAAAGGTGTGTACACAGAAAACTACAAAACATTGATGAGAAAACTAAAGAAGACACAAACATGGAAAACTCACCTGTGAAAGTTAACTGTGGTCAACTTTCAACTTGAATAAGAATTGCCTAGCTAAAATAAATTAAAATTAAAAAAAAGAATTGCCTAGCCGATTAGCACAGTTTTGGATGTGTCTGGATGATGGATTTACCGAAGAGGTAAAACCTGCCCTGGGTGTGGGCGGCACCAATCAATAGTGGAATGGAATGTAAGCTGGATGGAATAAAAAGATAAAAAAGAAGAAAGTCTTGCTTCTGCTTCTTCAGAGGTCCAGTCTTCACCATCACCTTTGGACGTCCATCTCCAGGCTTCCAGCACAGACTCTCCAGCTTCTCGATACGGACTCACCCACCTGGGACTCTGCAGAGAGTTCCAGGTCTTCAGCCCTTGACTGGATCCTCCAACTCTCATCATGCAGACTCCTCTTTTGCACTTTTTTACACCTGTTTCTGCAGGCAGCTGTTGTAAGTCTACCTTGTAAATCCTTACATATTTTATATTAAATCTGTTCCTCTAGTGAACCCTACCTGATACAACATCTGATGTTCATAGATTAGAATATTTAATGTGGTCAAAATATCCAAACTAGCCAAACGTATCTATAGATAAGTGAAGTCTCTTATCAAAATCCCAATGATATTTTCCACAAAAATAGAAAAAATAATTCTGTCATTCATATGAAACCACGAGAGAACCCAGATAGCCATATTATTGAAAAAGAATAAACTGGAGACAACATACTTCCTAACTGCACAATATGCTACAAAGTATGATACTAGCATAAAAACATTTGAGAGGTTTTTTTGGGTGCTGGGGATCAAACTCAGTGCATGCACTTCCTAGGCAAGCGCTCTACCACCTGAGCTAAATCCCCAGCCCTGACTGGCATAAAGACCAATGACACAGAACAAGATGCTCAGAAATCAACTCACACATTTAACATCAATTGATCTTTGACACTGGTGTCAAGATTACACAATGGGGAAAGAATGGCCTCTTCATCAAATGGTGTTGGGCAAACCATGTGCAAAAAATGAAATTAGACCCTTAATTAGACAAAAATAAGGTAAAAATGGATTAAAGATTTAAATGTAAGACCTGAAACTTTAGTCCTAGATGAAAACATAGAGAAAAATCTTCGTGACATTGCTCTTGACAATAATTTCATGGAAATGACACTAAAAGCATAGCCAACAAAAGCAAAAATTGATAAGTAGGACTAAGTCAAACTAAAAAGCTTTGGCACACCAAAAGAAACAATCAACAGAGTGAAAGGCAACTATGAAAGGGGAAAGATTATTTGCAAACCGTATATTAGACAAGAGGTTAATTTCCAAAATATACAGGGAACTCAAACCGAGTAGAAAAAATAATAATGTGATCTAAAAATAAACTAAAGACTTGAATGGCTATTTCTCCCAAAAAAGACCTATAAGTGGCCAATAAATATTTTAAAAGATGCTTGTTATGGTTTGGATCAAAAATGTCCCCCAGAAGACTCAAATGTTCAAAGGGGGGGCTTTTGAAAGACAATTAAAGCATGGGGCATAATGATGAGTTTGTAGCTGAATGGGCTCTGAGGAGTGGGAGCATGGCTGGGGAAATAGGTCACTGGGGACATGACTTTGAAGGGTGTATCTTTTCCCAAGCTCTATCCCCTCAATCTGCTTCCTGGTGGCCATAAGTTGAGAAGATTTCCTCTGCCATACTCTTCCATCATGTTTCTGCCTTGGAGCCAGCTGACTATGGATTGAAATCTCTGAAAACTGTGAGACAAAATAAAGTTTTCCTCTTTCCACGATTTTGTCTCAGCAATAGAAACGTGACTAATACCATGATCAACACAAGGCAGTAGAGAAGTGCAAATCAACAACATCATGAAATATATCACACTTTCTAGGATGGCTACTGTAAAAAATAAACCAACATGAGTTACTGTGGATATGAAGAAATGGGAACACTTGTACAGTGTCACAGTAATGTACAGTAGTACAGCCACTAAGGAAAACAGTATGAGGATTCTCAAAAAAATTAAAAATAGAACTACCATATGACCTAACAATCCCACTTATGGATATTTATCCCAAAAAGTTGCAATCAGGATCCCAAAGAGATTTTAGTACTCCATTGTTCATTGCAGCACTATTCAAAATAATCTAGATATGGAAACAACTTAAATGCCCATTGATGGATAAATGGATAAAGAAAATGTGGTGTGTACAGCCTTAAAAAAAGAAAGAAATACTGCCATATGCAACAACACGGGTGAAACTTGGGGACATTGTGTTAAGTAAATTAAACTAGTCACTGAAGAAGAAAAACTGTGATTCCACATATATAAGGGTTCTAAAATAGTCAAATTCATAGAATCAGAAGGTGTAATTGTGGTTGCCAGAAGCTGTGGGGAAGGGAAATGGAAAGTTACCTATCAGTGGGCATAAAGAATCAATTATGTAAAGTGAAGTTCTAGAGACCAGCTATAAAATATTATCCCTACAGTTAATAGCACAATAGTGTACACTTATAAACTTGCTAAAACGGTAGATTTCATGTTAAATGTTTTGCCACAATAAAGTAAAAACATTTTAAAACCAAATCAAAACATTTTAAAATAACTAGTATAAATAATCAAATAACAAAAGAAAGTGACATATTTGACTATGTTGATAACCACTGCTCTCAACAGCCATGACAGTATTATGAACTATAGAAGAATAAAGAAGGGAGGGAGGAAAAGAAACATTTATTGAGCTTCAGCAGTGTTATGGCTTGTATCTAGATGTCCACCCAAAGCTTCATGTGGTCATTGGTGGGGCTTTTCAGAGGTGGCTGTATCTAGAGTGTGTGATGCTGGGATCAAGGATATGTGATTACTATATTAGTCCACTGATTGGTCTGGCATACTTCTGGGAGTAGATAATGGGAAGGCCCTCCCTGGGTGTGAGTGCTACTTGCTCTAAGGGCAGGTAGCCTGGATAGAAATATAAAGGACAGAAAGAGGGCTGCTGTGGTTGCTTGCTGCGTCTCTACTACTTTGCTGATTTGCTGCCTTCTGCACATCATGAACTATTTCCCCTCTGCAATGCCTCTTTGCCATGCTACTTTACCTTAGAGCCAGCCAAATATGAACTGAAACCTCTACAAACTGTGAGCTAAATAAACCTTTCCTCCTTTAACTTTGGGTGTTGGGTATTTTGTCTCAGCAACAAGAAAAGTAACTAAGACAAGCATATTGTAGGTAGTTTAAATATTTCAGCCTCACAACAATACTATAATATAGGTATTATTATCACACTCCTACTTTAAAATAATATATGAATCCATATGTCTTAGTTACTTTTTTTTTTTTTTTTTCTGTGCTGGGGATCAAACTCATAGCCCTGCACTTGCTAGGCAAGCGTTCTTCCACTTGAGCTAAGTCCCCAACTTAGTTACTTTTTTGTTGCCAGGACAAAATACCTGACACTCACAAATTAAGGGAGGAAATATTTGTTTTAGTTCGCACTTTGTAGAGGTTTCAGTCCATAACAGGCTGGCCCCAAGGCAGAGTAGAGTGGCAGAGGGGCATGGCAGAGGAGGAACAATCCATGGCAAGGTAGAGAGGAGGTAGGAAGCAGCAAGCTTGCCTTCCTTCTTTCCCCTTATATTCCATCCAGGTGACAAGCCTTTTGGTTGGTGCCACCCACACCCAGAGTTGGCATTCCCCTTATCCACACTCAGAGCTACGCTAAACTAATAAGTGGACTAATCTAATTATCACATACTCATAATCTAGTATCACACACCCATGATCCAGCCATCTTCCAAAAGCCTCACCTGTGAGGACATGAGGCTTTGGGGGACATCTAGATATAAGCTGTAACACCCACCTTCATCCTAATCTTTCTCTCAAATTCTGCTTTTAGAGAGACCCAATTGAAATAAAGACCAAAGACAGAAACAAATGCAACCATTTAGTTTCCCAAAATTTTAATGATGGTGCCTACCTTAAGGAAACCCATTATGCTGCCAGGCTTGGTAGTGCACACCTTAGGAGGCTGAGGCAGGAGGATTGCCATGAGTTTGAGGCCAACCTGGGCCACATAGTGAGTTCAAGCCCAGCCTGAACTATACAGTGAGATGCTGACTCAAAAAAAAAAAAAAAGAATATAGATTATGTGAAAATATGGTATCTGGAAAACATATGTAAATTAGGTAATTGCTGTCATTGCCAGAGGTTCTTCTTTTATTAAATGCTTTTAACACACTAGTGATCTAGCATATTTAAAATATGCTTCGATTAATGTACAGTATTTCAAGACTATACCCATTCAATAAGGCATTGTATATTTGCATTTTAACTTTTTTTAGTCAGATTCTTGCTGTGTTGCCCAGACTGTGTTATTCCTGTGTAGCTGAGGCTATAGGCACATGCCACTATGCCCAAATTACATTTTAATAAAAAAGTAATAAGGTAGATGTGGTGACTCAGTCCTGTAGTCCTCACACTCCAAAGACTGAGGCAGGCAGATCACTTGAGCTAAGAGTTTGAGGTTAGCTTAGGCAACAGAGTGAGACGCTGCCTCAAAATAATAATTAAAATTAAAACAAATTACTATTTAAAAAATTACTATTGCATCACATAAAAGTAGCTGGATTTAGAGTTGTGTTTGAGGTGGTTTAATTTAAAATATATATCATATACAGCAGCAGAATACACATTCTTCTCAGCCGCACACGGGTCGTTTTCCAAAATAGACCACATACTAGCCCATAAAGGATACTTAAGTAAATGTAAGGGAATTGAAATCATCCCATGCATACTATCGGAC
>PVJO010007392.1:6853-82283 GCA_004026905.1 Hystrix cristata | reverse complement strand
CTTTATCCAACTAAACCTCTGCACTAATTTGTTATGCAGCATCCAGGAGGCAATGTGGCTGAAGTTGGTAAAAGAAAACAAGTACACTTCTAAAGCTTTATCAAAACAACTATTATGATACAAAACAAAATAAGGGCAGTGATTCATGCTAGTATGGCGGCATAGAACAGGCACTCCATGGGAAGCTACCGAGAGGATGTTCCAGAATGAAAAGTGGAAAGCTGTAAAGATAACGTGGCCCTACTTTATGATTTCACCAGCACCAGTTTTGTATCACATCTCAGGCACTTTGGGTGAAAGTGATTATTATGGCTTGTGTCTAGATGTCCCCCTAAAGGCTCATGCAGTCACGGGTGGGGATTGTTCAGAGGTGGCCGAATCTGGAGTGTGTGATTGATTCTTCGTGCAATGCTATGATTAAAGGTGCTGGGACTAAGTGTGTGTAATTATTAAATCAGTCCACTGATTGGTTTGACACTGCCCTAATCCTAGTAGCTCAAATAAAATATATAAAAGGAGTTGCTAAGGTCCCTTGTTTGCTTTGCTACCTTCTGCCTGTCATGGACTGTTTCTCCTCTGCGATGCCCCTCTGCCTGGGAGCCAGCCAATTATGAACTGAAACCTCTATAAACTGTGAGCTAAATAAACATTTCCTCCTTTAATTTGGGGTATTGGGTATTTTGTCTCAGCAATGAGAAAAGTAATGAAGACAGTGATATCACATAGTGTCAGCAACTTCTGTCTTCTTGTACAAATGTGCACAGTTCTTCCTCTTTTTAGTACTCTGAGCTGCATCCAAACCCTTGTTATTATTATTATTGTTGTTGTGATGATGAGGATGATGATGATGATGATGATGATGATGATGATGATGATGATGATGATGTCTGATTTAATTCCATCTCCTTTTCAAACTATTCACTCTGAAGCTGGCCTTCTCAACGTCCAGGTTTTTCCTTCTCATCCAATCTCTCATAAACTTCAGTGACTCCTTACTCTCTGCAGAATATAGTTCAACCTTTCTTCACAGTCTTTATGTGCCCGTAAATATTTGGCCCAAACCACACTAGCCACACAGTGCATCTGCACATAGCTTCTAACTTAGTTTTACTAGCGATACATTGTGCCCACATAGTTCTCATTCTTGTTTAACCTTCAATGTTTTCTTTAAATTTGATCTCTTAACCCTTCTCTCTACTTCATCACGTCTTTCTATTACCATTTCCAATCCCCATCCCTTTGTAACACTTTCCTTTAGAACTTTGTGACATATAGTCAGTGACATTGCCGCACATTTCACATCGTACCTTCTGCTACAATGTGTCTTTCAAATCTGAATATGAGTTCGCAACTAAGTTGTAAGCTCCTGCTTTGCAAACTCTACTTCACAACCTTTTTAAAACAACAATCCTCAGTATAATTCGTTTAATTAACAGAAGTTCAACATTTTTTCTTTTCTTTTTTTTCTCTTATTTATATTATTCGTGACTCACAAAGACTCGTTTGTCCTGCAGTAACACAATTGCAAACCATGGCCCACTGGTAGAAGGGGAATGATTTTTATCTTGGATGCACTGGCTGGCAAACAGCTCTTCGGCGCTACCATGTCTGTCACCAGCTGATAGTCACAAAGCCCTTTAAGCTTTAGGCCCGCAGAGGGAGAGGCGCTGGCTCAGAGACACCTAAGACTCCATGTGCCGAATCATATCTTAAATGTTGCGGTGAGCGACAGGGCGCAGCAGGGGAATTTTGCTCCCACCTGAAAGCTTGACAGCAAAGAAACCCTTCACGCTCGTGCATGCGATGCAGACCAGTGAAGCTTCAGTCGAAGTATTTCTTTTCCCCTTGGAAGCCACTGTAGTTAGATTGAATAATGTAGGAGCGTCTCTGTGGTCTCCACACTGATATGAAAGTGTGCTGTTGTTTGTATTCTGTTGCGGAAAGTAAAGAGAGTGGGAGAAAGACATGGCTAAAAGCCCTGGACATTTTTGTCCATTGGTCACTATAGTTTTAGACTTCCACAGAAATTATGTAAGTTTTATTATGGCCAACATATGTCGCAGACACGATGTATGTAAATCTGTCTGCTAAACACTGAAAATGAGAGGAAAACTCAGGGGGAAAAATGTTTCTTTTAATAAACAAAATTCCTAATGCAAATATGGAAGTATGAAACAAATTTCAGAAAGAATTGGAATACAAGCCCACAGATTTTTGTTTTGGAAGTAAGTGTTTAATTCATGTTCTGATTTGAAACTATTGAGAGGCCATGATAAAATTATTTATCATCCTCGAGCCTCAGTTTCCTTGGTTTTAACGAAGACCTACTGTAAATCTTCCTGGCAAACACATAGGCTTGATATATATTATTTGAAAAAGAATGATTTGTGAAGTATAAAATTAGATATTGTATTACTGCTATTATAATAACTACTGAGGCTCTAAAATAGGGATGGTCCAAGATGAGAAGTGTTAGTAAAAGCTGGTATTTTAGAAGCAGCATTGTTATGATTCATATCTAGATGTGCTTCTAAAGTGTCATCCTATCACAGTGACTGGATTATAGATGGAGGATACCTGGCGTGCTCTTGAGAGGCAGGGTTTGGTAGGATCAGACAGGTTACTGGGGATGTAGCTTGGCAGAGTTCACCTGCTTCCCTTTTTTCCCCCTTCTATCTCTGCTTCCTGCCCTCGGCCACGCCTCTCTGCCCTGTCATCCCGCCTTGGCCAGTCAACTGCGGATCGAAACATGAGCCAAAAAACCCCTCGTGTTCTTTAAATCGTGGTTGTTGGGCATTTCGTCCATGCCATCAGGGAAGTAACTAAGACAAACAATATTTAGGTAGAATTTCTGAAGACACAAACAGTCATTGCAACAGTAGAGGAGTAATAGCATGATAAGATGAGGTGTATATTAATGATTTGCCTTGAAAAGGTGCATTTTTAGGTATTAGAAAATCCTTAGATATGTTTATCTGTGTTCATTTTGGCACTAGCTGAGAAGGAAATTTTAATGATGACAAAAGCATCAGTCAGGGCTCAAAGATTTTAAAAGAATATAATAAATGTACAGAGATAGTTATCTAAGTTTGATCAGATGGTGCACATTTGGGATTCTTGTTTCCTTCTGACTTTCATCAAATAGTTCTACTCACCTTCTAATGTCACTTATTATTTACTTGAATCAGTTACAGATTTCTTCAGTCTCTTTTTTGGTAACATGGATGTCTGCATCAGAGATTACCCAGTTAATGTTGGTTTTTCTGATAAATAGGTGAACACTGTAAAAAGCCTTTTCAGAACTTGGTAGCTGAAATGTAACTTTGATTTTGTTTATAAATATGCTAACCTATACTTCTTCCAGATTTTTGATCATGCCAGAAAATGAAGTCTAGCCTTTTGAGGTAGACAAGAAATGATCAAGACCTGGGCCCCGGATGTTAAGAAAATGCCCCCCAAGGGGACCTTCTATAGGCAGCATCTACAAGTTCTATGGAGATGGAAGGGTGTGTGCAAAGAGGCTGGAGTGATGATATAATACACGATCTCTCTGCTTTCTTTCAAAATATGAAGAGGCAAATAGAGCAACAGGCTGATATACTGAGTGTAATATCTGTCCAGGGAGAGAACAAAGAAAAAAAAAAAAGGAACACTTGTCCAGGTGAGTGATTTGGTGCAGGCTAAGGAACAATGTATAATGAACTGTTTGCTACACAGGTTTGAAGGTCTGTCTTCCTCTTTTCATATGCCATTTTCTTGGTGTATAACGCTGTTACCCTCCCAACTGCACCATGCCCCTATCCAGTCATTGTCCATGAAGCTTCTCAGAGTATCTACCAGGCTGACTCACTTGCCTTTTCCTGGGACCTCATAGCACCTTATGAACACCTTTGATGTTGTCTTCCTCACTAGGCAATCTCTTCCTTCTCAGCAATCCAAAAATTAGCACAGTGCCTATATTAAATGTTACTCATTGTTTGAGGAATAAAATGAGAAGGCAAGCAGATGGATGGAGACAAATACAACTTAAGACAACTGAAAAACAATATAGGGAATACGGAAAAAGCATAAGAACTGGGGATTCAAGGTTAAGACTAGCAATCAGCATGAGTAATATAATAACTGTATCTAATAATATAATTATTGTATCTAATTATTATATCTAAATGATAATTATTGTATCTATAGTGTATCAAAGTTTTGTGGTAAGGGCCAGTGAATTTATCCTGCCCAGAGTAGGACTGGTTCAAATGCATAGCTGACAAATGTAAGTGAGATTTTTGGGAAGAATTCAAATCTTAGGCAATCCAAAGCTATCTATTTGCCATATCATTTAATTTCCCTCAGCAAGCAGAAGTATCAGACATTCACAATTATTAGGCCAAAGCCTCAAACAAATATACTTTTGCAACTGATGATGTCAAGAGTAATTTCTCTAGGGAACATTCTTATTGAAAATACTAAGCAGTCATAACATTTAAAAATATGACAATGGATTTCATAAATTATTTCAATTATAGTAAAAATATGCTTCTTTTAAAATTGAATAAATTAACAGAATTCTTCCATGGTGGAGATTGAGTCTATAACTCAGAGGACCCAGAAACCAGATATGGACCCTAGAGCCATGATGGCAAACCTATGGGGTGCATGCCTCAGTGGGCTCTTTGCAACTTTGAAAGCTCTAAAATATTCACCATCACTACCTGAGAGTCATGCCTCTCATGGACATGACTCTCATAGACACACCCAAAAATGTATTTTAGTAATTCCTAGGAAGCTGCCAAGCCAATCAAGTTGACCATTAAGTTCAACTGTCACAATTTAAACAGTCTTCATTGTACTATGTGTGGTGAGTGTTGGGCACTCAGCACTACTCTCTCAAGAAAAAGGTCTCTTTATTAAGCAGCTCTTTTCCCTCATTCATTTTCTCTTAATCACTCCCCATCATGTACATTCGTTTTCTGCATAATTAAATCTTAGGCCAGTAATTGGGGAATCCTAGATAGAAACTCACTAGAGGAGGGGGGACTGGAGTGGGTTTTAGAGTTCTAATGGGAGTGGAGGGCATGAATGTTTCAGAAAGGCCAAGGGCCAGATAGTGCAGCTCAAATGAGGCTAAGTATACTCATCTATAAAGGTTGCCCGGCATGAAGTTTAGGGGAGAGAGCAGAGTAGGAGTGGCAAACACAAGGTGGAACATGCTGCTGCATGGCGTCAAAGGTTGGGAAGAGCGAGGACCCGCCCACTTGAGGGCGGCAGACTGGCGTGGAATGTCTGAGTGCATACAGCATGAGAAGGGCAACTATGTAGAGGACCATACTGCACAGAGTGAGGGCATCCTTAATGAGTGAAGTGGGCCTCCAGGTGAACAGGAAGAGGGGAGAGATTTGCTCAAATAACTATAATATAAATTATAATTTAATACAACTAAAACAAGTCCATGGGGACAAAGTTTATTATTGTTGAGGAAGTAGTTACAGTTATGAAAATGGAGAAAACTAATATGAACCCTGCTTGCTAGACTTGGTGGTATTAGTACAGATTAATGATAAAATACATTCATTTATTTATGTTTGTTTGAGACAGGTTCTTGCTATGTATTTCAGGCTGAATTTGAACTCTCCATGTAGGCCAGGCTGGCCTGGAACTCATAGCTATCTTCCCGCCTTACTCTCCCTTCGTTTATTTTTATACATACGCATCTTCTATCTTCTAAACAAACATTTATATATATATATATATATATATGTATACACACACGTATACATATATATACATATACATATATACATATACCTGTATACATAAATATATATGTATTATAAAATATATATGTTTGGCTTTATATGTAAAGGTTGCACAGATATATAGATGTATATACAGACACATAAACAGACATATAAACATGTACACATCACTTATGTATGTATACCTGTCTGTGTTATGTGTGTGAAAGTATTTGTTCATATATGTATATGTGAATAATGTTTCAATGCAGTAGCAATGAGAATACCTAGTGCAAATATCTTTGTTTCTAACTATCAGTTATTCAATTAAAGAAACAATGGTTCTTTGTAAAAATAACTGAGTGCAGGGGTGGGTGGGGAACAAAAAGTATACAAAGAGACTCAAATACATACTGTACTTTCAAAAACTAAATATTTGCTCCAAAAAATGATGGAGAATGGACAAAAGGATATATAAACCAAATGTAATGAGCTTTAATTCTAAAGTCTGGTATAATTTGAGCATCAACATAAGTGTTAGTAAGGGGTTACAACTTCCTAAATAAAATATGTGACCATGATTCTATAGTAATATAAATAAATTAAATGATCAATACGAAGTTTGCTGTGAAATGGAATATTAATAGTTTCAAATGACTTCCCCTCCAAATGCCTCTTAATTACAAAGAGGAAATAATGTCTTCATAATGGATAACCTGGGCAGATTCTTTAATGAAGTGGTCAAAGTGAATATCACCATTAATGGTACCAACTGAAATTGTGTGCTCCCTCATAGGATACAGTGGGACACAGCCTCGCTTCCATGGTACTCCTGTCAATGAGGCAGAGCCTGAATCTAATCATAAGAAAGCCTCGGATATTCCTTAATGGTGGAATATTCTACAAAAAATTGTCCCACAGTCTTCAAAACTGTTGAGTTCACAAAAGTCAAAGAGTAAGGAACTATTTCAAACACAAATAGACTAAAGGAACATGAAAAGTAAATGTGATATGTGATTTTGAGCTGAATCTTTTTAGTAAAAGGGACATCACCAGGACAGCTGATGAAAGTTTAATGGAGTCTTAGTATAAAATACAAGCATTGTAGCAATTCTAATTATTTTATGGTAATTATTGTTGTTGATAGGTAGGAAGATGACCTTGCAGGAAATAAGTGCTCATATATTCAAAGTCGTTAGAGCATCACTTGGACCGCATTGTGAAATGATGCTTGTAAATAGTTCGTTATCTTGTACTTACACATTTTGGTCAGTTTAAAGTTGCTCAAAATTCAAAAAGTAAGTAACTACAAATAACTAAATAATGAATTTCCTTTGGTCTACAGTCTAAGACATTTAATATCTTGGCAGATGAAAGAAGTCATTAGACGTTTAACTAGTTCTAGTCTACATTTGGCAAAGTTTTTATTCTGCTTTGGAAATTCAGTTTAGTAGTTAATATCTCTGGTAGTATCTGGAAAGATATTTTAACTCATTTCTCCTTTACACTACGATAGTGAGTTCAAAACAATAAAGCCAGACTGAAATAAGAATCATTATGCATTTTAAAAGTTCATTTTAATCTCAATCAACCTCTTGCTGGGCATTTGTCCAACAACTGTGTGTTCAATTTTGAATTAACAGAAAAAAGTAAAGAATATGTATAAAATATAAGGAATATAACTGACTGGTGAGTCCCTATCAAAAAAAAGATCTGAAGATTTTATGGTAGTTTTTACATCTCCCTTCTAACAAACCTTCTAATAACCTATCTTTATCTAAGCTTCACTAACTCAGAATTTCTTAGTTTACCACATACATACGACTAGAACAACTGAGAAGGAAGTCCTCTTTCTAAACTAGTGGAATTTCACCCTTTTATTTAGCAGGAGACATCTTTCGAGCACTTGAATATTAAGGCCAGTGAAAAAGTATTCTACTTGCTTTTGATGTTTTTGTTGTTGTCGTTATTGTTGTTGTTTTTTAGAACCTTAAATCATGTGTTCATATGAAAAAATTGTTTAGTATCAAATGAAATCACCTTAATATTTTCTCCTATCAATATGCCAGTTAGATTTTTACTAAGAAAAAACACAAGGCTTTTCTATTGATTCTTACTGTTTATGTTAAAATTTCCAAGGCTCAGAATAAAATACTCAACTCTCTCAAATCAATGTTCATAGCTTCTGCACCAAAGAACAGCAGAGAAATAATGGAAAGAAATGGGCTAGAAAGAAATGCTGAACGCTGACATATTCTGAAATACAGCAATCGTTTAAAAAAAATTACAAATTCATAAACATCAAGAAACCTTGGGTAAATAAACTTTAGTCATGTTTATCAAATTTCAAAAAGCCACAAATAAATTTGCTTGGTTATTAATGGTCAGAAAGTCTTCATCTCCTGATGAACTTTTCTCTTGAAAGTCAATTCCACATTCTCAATTAACTACAGTAAGTTCTGATTAAAGAACATTTGAGAGTGAACTTTCATAGATACGAACGGACCTCAGATTATGAACATTAGTAGATGTGAACAAATGCAGAAGTAGCCCACGTGTCTGCCGGACACTGTCACAGTCGCGTTGCTGTGTGCTTGCTGCACAGTGTGATAGTGTACAGTATACAGTGCTCGATCAGAGCCCAGGGTGTCTGGAAGCAAGAGGAAAAGCAGGGGTGATGTGAAGGGGACTGCTAGAAAGTGTAAACCATATACATTGTAGAGTCGTGTCAGAGATGTGTAAGTCTCACTTCGTGGGACGTACAAACGAATCTGACTTACAAATGTTCTCTCAGAAGGTAACTCAATTGTAAGTTGGGGACTTACTATCCTGGACACCCCTATTTGGATGATGCAAAGGCCTTCCAGGCTGTGAGAGCTGAGGGCATGTGAATTAAAACCACAGTGAAATACCATTACACACCCAGTAGGATGCATACAATTTTAAAAAGCAGAAACAGAAGCAAAAACCAATAAAATATAAGTACCTAAAAGTGTCATATCTGTACTGGAACTTTCATTCACTGCTGAAAGGAACATTAAACTGCACAAATATTTCTTTTTGTAAGAGAAAGAAGTATAAGTCTTAACACAGTTTTCCATAGCAGCAATATTTTTAATAATCAAAGCTAGAAATATCTCAAATACTCATTAGCTGGTGAACAGAAGAGAAATTTGTGTTGTCCATAGACAATGGAATTCTACTTAGTAACACAAGATAATTGATCACTGATACATACAACAATATGAATGAATCAAAAGTAATTATGCTGAACAATAGAAACTAGGCAGATATTTATATGTTATGATACATTTTACATAAAATACTAGCACTTGCAAAGTTGATCTGTGGGTTCCTGTATAGGAGAATGTTGTGGGAGTGGAGAGAGGTAAGAAGGATGATTAACAAATGGGTAAGAGAAATTTTTGGAGAGTGACAGATCCATATATAATCTTGATTGTTGTGATTGTGCATTTCATAACACAAAGTGATATAAAATTCCAATTTTGGTGTTCATAAAGTTTCAGTAAAATATGAACATGCTTGCCAATCTCTGTGTATGGCAGAGTTGAAAAAACATACACAATGTATTTACAACCAGATTTACCAAAATGCTTACTTAACCCTGTCTGAGGACATCTTTGCCCTTAGTTGTTGCAGCGGCCGATTTGCATCCAGTCATTTCTTCTCTGTTTTCCTCTACCTGTATTCTAGAGCAATATTTTAAAAAGAGGGCTTATTAATCTCATACTTATTCTGTTAAAAACAACAACACTCTAAAGTTTAGATTTTTATCAGTGTATGTAAGGCCTGTCAAAACCTGATCTCAAGTTATCTTTTCTATTTCTTTTCACCTCAGCTTTTACCAACACTGAAATTTGTACTAAAATGTACAGTGTTCCCTCGATGTCCAGTGTTCCAGTAGAAACCACTGCTTCTGCTGTTCTGTCTCATATGCCACATGACAAACACCTATTCATGCCTCATGACTTATACGTACTTTCATATATGTTGAGGGCAGAGTCTCACTTAGGCCTACTCAAACTGGCAATGAGTTCATTTTGTCTTATTATATTTTATGCATACTCTTCACATCAATGCAATTGCATTGAATTAAAGTGTTTATATGTTAAGGGTTTTTTCAAGAAATACTTGAGCAGGAATTCTAATAGAACTAAGGCTAATATGTCCTTAATAACTGCTTTAGAAGTAAGGGAAGAAAAAGAAGGAAAGTAGAAGTGAAAATAGAGAGGGAGAGCAAAGAAAAAATGCCTAAATAATAGAAAAATTAAAAAGTGAATAAAGGAAGTCAATCAAAGAAAGGGATGATGTGAAGGGGAAAAAAGGATGAGAGGACAGAAAGGAAGACGATGGTATAAGAAATATAAAAAGAATAAAAACACTTTAAGATGAAAGAAAAAAGAAAATGAAAGGAAGATGTTATGGTTTATGTCCAGATGTATCCCCAAAGCTGCATGTGCTCATACTTGGAGAGGTAAATAGATTACGGGGGTGTGATACTCATCAGATTAGATTAGTTCTTTTTTGCATTTATAGTTAAATGTGATATTGAGAGGAGAATCTTGGTTGGAGGAGGTAGGTGACTTGAGAGTATGACCTGGAAAGATCTATCTCACTTCTTCCCTCCTTGATATCTCTCTCTCTCTCTCTCTCTCTCTCTCTCTCTCTCTCTCTCTCTCTCTCTCTGCTTCCTACTGCTATGCACTGGAGGTACCTTTCCTCTGCCGTGACCCTCTCCCACATCATCTTGCATTGAAACCAGCAGAGCATGAATTGAAACCTCTACAAACTGAGAGCCAAAATAAACCTTTCTGACTTTAATTTGTAGGTGTTGGATATTGTGTCTCAGCCACCAGAAAGTAATTAAGTCAGAGGAGAAAAAGAAGGAAGAGAGAAAGAAAGCAAGAACAAAAATGAAATGACAGAAGATAAGGAAGGAAGAAATGAAGGAAAGAAAGAAAAGGAAGATGAAAATGCTGAAGAAAAGAAAAGAGGAAGGAGGGAAATATGAAGTAGAAAAGAATAAAATAAAGAATGAGAAAGGACAAAAAGAATGACCAAAGATGGAAGGAACAAAGCAATTGAAATAAGAAAAGAGTACATAGAAAGAAAGGCACGAGTAGAAAAAAAATTACAAGAAAAAAGAAAGAAAGGAATAAGGAAGGGAATGAAGGGAGAATGAAGAGGAAGAAAAGATGAAAGGGAAGATGGGAACTAGAGTAGAAGACACAGTGTACATAGATGAAAACATCAAGTTGCACACCTTAAACATATATAATTATGTCAATTTGAAACAGATTATGAAAGGATTATCCTTTCTCAACACAAATTTATTTGTGTAAGTTTTGAATTTTTCTTTTGAATAAAAAGGGTACCTAATTTGTTGAAAAACATCATTCATTGTACACAGAGATATTAGAACATATAAATCCAAGACATTCTCGACAATGGAAGCAATATCTTTAATTCACAGAAACAAATGCAACTGCACCAAGACAGATGTTCTTGACAATTGAAGCCAAATCTTTAATTCACATAAAAAAGTGCACTATGCACAGAGACATCTGGAAGACACAGGCTGACGGTCACTGGGTCAGTACCCTGGACAGTAGTTTGGATGTGTGTAATAGGTATTGAAATCTCAGAACTTACTTTATGCTTGATGTGGATCTTAGTCTGATACATTCGTGATGTATTCTAGAACATACATATAACAGTGAAAACCCGGAATTCTGTGATAAAAATCACAGTATTCTTGCTATTTCACTAGACTGTTGGCAGAGGAATTTATGAATTATCTTACTGTTTACTCCTAGCTCACTAAATTTAAGTATGTGTCACAGATTGAACACCTATGGCATGCAATTTTATGAAAGCTGTTTTATTTGGGAAAATTCAATATTTTAATAGCTTTTGCCATCTGATGACTTTACAGGCTACCAGGTCTTAGTTATTTGTTTTATATGTATTCTTTGACTTCTACACTAAAATAAAATTAATTCACGTATTTGTCCCCTTCTCAATCCTACACAACTAGTTTCTAAAGGGAGAAGCCAGATCAGGGTTGGAAACATTACAGTGCTCTATAATATTTACCATACAGAAGATTGAAAGAATTCAGCAATATGCCTGAGAAGGTTGCAGGGAGTGTTCATGGCATAGCTCAGCTTGCACTGGTTTTAACCATTTTTGATTGCTTCTCCAAATCCTTAAATTATCATAATTTCTTTTCTTTCTGTAGACGCTCATACTCCAGCTTGAGGAATATTTAATTAATAGTTTATTTTTCAAAGCTACAGTGTTCAGAATTGAAGACATTATCTTAGGCATGACTGGACCACAAAGGCAAGGAATGACTTTGCATTGGTCTTCCCGTCTTCCTTGACCTGGAGTCATCATATTGCACAAGTGATTTTGACATCTCTAGCAAAGAAACACCTGCAAAGACTCGCCTGCTAGAAAAGCTCCTAGTATGGAGTACAACACCCAAGGTCCAGAGCGACAGAGGTAGGAGATATAAAAACATTTTTTAAGGTGAAGTGGTTAAGGACTGCCATCTAGGGTGTATTTGATAGGGAAGCATGTCTCCTTGCGTATCTGTTTTGCATGTTTTATGGAATTTTTCAGCAGCACAAAAAGGACCTGTCAACTTCGATAGAACACTTAACAATAAAAGACAAAAACCATCCAGACTCGTCCTCATGTTTCATCTAACCCAGAACTTGTTTATAAGTTGATGCAATCAAGTTTTGTGACTTTGTCCTCCAAATATCAACATAAACTGATTAGGGACAGAACATCTGAAGGTACATCTTTTATTTCCAACCCAGAGAGTGGCCAACATGACCAAATTTGTGTAAATCTTTCTAGAATGTAAGTGTAGTTTCTTTTTGTCTTCTCCTCCCTAGAGTAGTTTATAGTGTCCCCTGCCTTTTTAACCTATATCTTCCCCTGATTTAACAAAACAAACAAAAAAAAACAAATAAACAAACAAACAAAAACCACAAAACCTCTGTCTTTCACCTTTCTGCAGAATCCTCTGAGGCTTTCTACTGGAGATTTTCTGAACAAGCTTATACTTAATTTTGTGACCCCTATTCTGTATTTTAGATTTTAATTTTAGATTCTGTTTCTTTCTCACTTTTGCTTCCCACACCCTCTACCTTACGCCCCTTTTGTTTCTATTTCATTCCATGTAAAGGACACCGCAGAAGGAAACACACAAAAGTTTTAATCTGCCTTGCATGCACCTGCTCATTTGCAGAATAAAGCAGCTCTCTGGGTCTCAATAATGTTGAAAGGCACAGGCTGCAGTCTGGATCGCCAGAGGCAGAAGAACCTCTCTAGTGCAGACTGAGTCAGGACCATGGACAGTTCTCAATCTCTCTAGGCCTCCAGTTTTTGTAGGTTGAATGAGATTCTAGTGCAATTCACTTCACAGCTTGACAACCTCTCCACCTATGACCGCGTGTAATTTGTAATATTAAGAGACATGCTATATGGAACCTCACACGATTAATTTGAAAAATAAAAATATTTGACAGTTCTTTCCCCTCTGCTTGCTTCTTTAGGAGCTTGCAACCTGTAGGAAATTTTGTAGATCAGTTAGATGTATCTATTGTTTTCTTTTTAAATATGTATCCACTGAAGCCTTCCTTTCTCTCACAGTGTTGTTCATCCTCTACCCAAGGAGCATGCTTAATTCATTTTCCTAGGAAATGTGGATTGCCATGCTCAGTAGCATTAGGCTGGATTGGAGGGTATGTTTATCAGATTTCAGAGGGAACATATTTTGAAAAATCATTTTTCCAAGACTGAAATAGCAAAGGTACTTACATTTTCATGGCTATATTCCCACTACCCTTCTGAATAGCCCATTGGCTTTGTCTAAGCATGATGCTCCGCATAAACCACAAACTTCAACTGAGATATTAAAATATATAAAAAAATCAGTATATTTTTGTTTCTTGCTTTCTTCCATAAACTTACAGTCTTTCTTTACATTATTATAACCCTAAAGTAAAAATGCTTTTACATTTTATAATTATAACCCCTTCATCATTTTATGGTCTTTTTTAAAATCAAGGCATCTGTTATAAATGAATCCTTTCCCTTAATGCAGAAATTTAGAAGTAGTTTTAGGAGTCCAAGAAATAAATTAAGTCCTCTGCTGAAACTGGCATGGCCGAGCTGAACAGGGCAGAGGAGCAGTGGGGGATGAAAGGAGAGATTCACACAGGACAGCTGGGACTGGGTGGAGCCCTCAGCCAATGAGCAGAATGGCCGCCCCTGCAAAGCGCAATCTTTATTTATAGGCCTCAGCACAATCTTCACTTATAAGCTTCAGCAGGGCATAATAGAAAAGAAACGTGCTGAGTCATTTGAAACAAAGGTAAACAACACATAAAACATAATCAGAAGGGCACTCAGCTTGTGGTATTATCAAGAACTAGCAATACAGTGAAATGGGTACAGAATAAGCTTTTGACCTGGGACCCTGCCAGCCAGGCCTGTTATTCTGCAAACGTAGTACAAACAAGCTTTCTTGCCTTAGGACTTCATCAACTAAGGGTACAGGCAAAGAGCCAAAGATCGTGTCCTTAAAATGCTACCTATCTAACCAGATGAAGGTGATCTGGGAAATGGGGGTGTGCACGGTGTACTGCTGAAGTCTTTGTGTGATGGTCCGCTGGCAGGCGCAAAGTTGTTGTTGACTCCCGACACTCCTCATTTTTACATAAGCAATGATAAACAACAATTCGGTATTGATGTGATCATAATTCGGGAGAAGCTTTGGAAGAATATCTATTTTAGTACGTATTTTGTATTATTATTGTTATCTCAGCTAAAAGATATATTTTCAGGCCTCATTTCTGGAAGAAAAGTTTTCTCACATTGGAAGGAGCCTTAGTGCAACCCTTAATTTCATAAGTGATGAGCCCAGGACCCCGAATACTTCCCCAAATTCAGGCAACACTCTAGTCATGTCTTTTGCCTTCAGACTCCTTTGCCTGCCATCTGAGCCACTAGTTTCCTGCCCTGGAGAGAGCAGCCCAAGGAGAAAAGTGGAGAGTCACTCTCATTATGACTTTAGTTAATTCCCTGCATCTAGACTATCTTCCATTTGTAAAGGAAAGAGAGACCAACAAAGAGTTATTTTAATATCTCAGAAGCTTCTAAAGAGTTTGAGGTCAAGTATAGTTATAAAAATGGATTAACATCTGGGCATTTCCTTTCCCAAACTTTCCTGTTTCACAGCCCTTGCTTGCTGCTGCGGACAATAGCAGAAAAAGATAGGTTTTGCTTTGTGGTGGTGTTGTTCCAGGCCAGCAAAAGGTCTAGAGCCTCCAAAGTGCGCTGACTAAATCTGTGCCTGGCATTTTTCATTGCCAGCAGAACAGCAAATTGTGCTTGGAAGATGTCACTTGAAAGAGAAAAGACACAATGGGTTTCATTTTTCCATCATAATTTCCTTTGAAATGAAAGAGAAGCTTTCACAGGCAAACTTTCAGTTTGTTTTGTGTAATTGTGATGTAGCTTCCTATAAAGAATATGACTAGGTGCTTATGGGATATTTAGTCATTTCTCTTTGAGGCTTTTTGCCTTTCAGTCATCTTACCCCAATCCTAAATTATCCACTTCCGTTCTGAACATGTACATACCAGATTTAGGAGTGAGGAAGGAGGGGAAGTAGACAAAATGGAGGAACACAGATCCCAGAGAGTGAGGCAGAAGGAAGGAAGGAGCTGAGCTTGGGTGCAGTGGCTGAGGAGATAACATACACAGGAGGTCAGAGCAGGCACACAAGAAGCAATCACAGCGCCATGTGGAGATATGTACAATGAGAGCTCTGACTTGGCTAATTTACACCAGGGCACAGGCAGTGTTGGAGTGACTGCTGGGGACAAGTGCACCCCGTGTATGGGACAAGGGTAGGGAATACAGAATTGATTCAAATGCTTACATGGATGTGCCCCTTTACCTAGAATATATGTGCTCCTTTTCATTAGTTTGCTTTCACACATTTAAGTGCCCCCGGTGCATAAGAAAATGGTTTTATCTAAAAAGGCACATTAAAATATTTTCTTTAATATGTTGTATAAAGTATATTATATTATACAAAGAGCTGGGCCATTATTTATAATTACAATTGGATAGGAACATACATTTTTTAAAAAAAATGCTAAGCAATGCCTGAGTAATTTTCATATAAAAGAAAATTACCATTTATTTTACATTACATCACATTTATAACATGTGGGTAATTAGACTGATAAAATTGGAAACACAGTAAAGGCAAATGGAAATGAATGACAGATTGTTTGTAGAAGTCGTAAAGCACCAGGAGTATTGATATCATTTAGGGACTTCTAAGACTCACTGGTGCCAACCCAGATTTACTGAGTAGGGATTCACATTTTAATAAGATCCCTGATGATTCACATATAAAAGAAAACTTGAAAAGCATTGTTTTAAATGATCAACAGAATCAAAAAAATGTTGAATGATAGTTACATTTTCATATTATGATTTTGATTCTGCCATGGATACAGTAGAAATTCCCACTGGGAGTTGAGATGGGACTGGCTTGGAGAGGAACTATCCAGAAATCTGTTTATATTATAACAATAAACATTTGAGTATCTAAAAAATAGGTCATAGACAGGTGCTAATAATATTAAGGAACTTATAGCCTAAAATGTAGGGACCTATGCCTGTAGTATTTATAGAAATGATGTGAAGATTACAGTGGATGAAATCAATCTAACTCACTTTCCACATGTTTGAAATCCACGTGGTTGAGTCTTCATTTGAAAAAGAGTTACTCCAGAATGTGACTAAATTGTAAAATCATTATTACTGCTTAATTCTCAAATGTGACATCTATTTTGACCCTCAAAGCCGGACAATATTCTTTAAATACTTTAAATATTGTCCGGCTTTGAGGGTCAAAACTGAGTCTAAAGTCCACACTACAAAGTCAGTGTTAGGAACCATATGGAGGCCAAACTGCACATTCTAGAAAGAATATTTCAGGCTAAAATATATTAAATATTTACAAGTAAAATCTGGGTAGGTCTTAGAGTTTATTTTTTAGGTAAAAAAAAAAAAAACAATGTACAATGATAGAGTGGTAAGAAACAACAAAAGAGTAGAAGAGAGTTTGAAATACATCTAGAGATGGAGTAAAAAAGGGCGAGGCCAAGAGTACCGGGAGAAATGAGTGTTTCTAGGAGCACAGGATCAACACACACACACAGTGGTTACCTCTCCCCTTTCTTTTGAGATGTATCATGGAGACTGCCTTGGAATCACTTTGTATTGAAAGGAAGATGCTTGCCAACATATGAATTTGGAGGAGGACACAGATATTCAGTACATTAACAGCAAAGTCTGTATCCCCAGTGTGACAGTATTTGGAGACGAAGGATTTGGGAGATAATCAGAGTTAAAATGAGATCAGGAGAGTGGGGCCTGCATAGTGGGATTGATGGCTTTAAATGGGAGACACTAGAGAGCTACTTCTTTCTCCTCCAACCATATGAGGAGGTAGTGAGAAAATGACCACCTACAAGGCAATAAGAGAGCCCTCATCAGAAACCAGCCTTGGGGACACTGTTCTTGAACTTGGTTGGAGCTATGAGAAATAAATTTCTGTTGTTTAAGCCAAAAAAAGAAAAAAGAAGTGATGAAGTGTTCAAGACAGACTAGTAAGTTAGGTTGGGAGATGTTGGGGGAGAGAGAGAAAGGTAGAAAGAAAGCTCTAATTTCTAAATCTGAGTTCTTTTTGACACTGAAGATGTGGAAAATACCTGAGAAGTCTGTATGAACCAATGATGAAAGTGAAAGGGACCAGAGAATTACATTTCTGCCGTATTGTGTGATGAGGCAGAATTTTAGAGGAGACCGAGGGAGGAAGCAAGTCTCAGAAGAGCCACAATAGAGGAGAATCTGGTTAAACTGGCTTCTCTAAGCTGTTCCTATGAGCAAGTACCAAACACCACCCATGCGAACAGGCCCGTATATACATCTGTGGTGCTCTCACAGCAGTATAAACCAACATAGCAATGATCGCCAGAGGGTACCGCGTCCCTGAAACAACTCATTAGTATGCTCACACATCAGATTACCTCCTAGAAGAGAGGAAATATGAGAGTAGGTAACGTTGGTTTGAGCTGGCAAATGAAAATTTCTAACTTCCATGCGGATAGGGCACAAAAGCAAAGTTAATTTCAATTGTAGTGAAGTAAGCAGTTCTTAATTCTTTTAACTACAACTTTTTGTTATCTACAACTTTGTGTTATCTACAACTTTTATCTACTATAAATATGAAACCTGCTACAAGTATGTTTCGGGGAAGTAAAATTCATATTATGTAGTCCTTTGATTTTCAACCTATGTTACATGGATTTGTGGCGTTCCGTGAGATGCCAGGCAGCAGAAAAGGCTGAGTGGGTGGGATGTTGTGTTTTCCTCATGACCTTTTAATAATTCCATCTCGTAATGCTGAAAAAATTACTAACCTTCTCTAAATATGCCTTGATGGAAGACACAGTCTGTGGCCATATCTGAAAGTTCTCCATTCTCAGAGTGGACCTGGATGTTGTGATTCTTGTCTCTCCATCCAGAGCCCTAGTCCCCTTACTGTGCAGTCAGCATCATGGATAAGGGATGCTCTCCTGTCAACAATGACGTCCTCATGTCCACAATTCCAAGTATTCCAATCGCTATAATCCAAGTGCGTTCTCCATTCTGACAGGGTGTCCAGGCTCACACTTCTGCTAACTCTGGAGGGATGACTCCTGGACTGGCCTCCTTGACTGAGGATCTAAATTCTGGGTCTCTGAAGGATATGTATGCTAATTTTAAAATTGACTGATTCTGTACTGCTCTGCATCTCCACACCTCAAACAGGCTCTGAGGACAATTCAAAACTAAGACTCAGTGGCATTGAAGGATGTGCATCAAAAGAATTTTAAATTTCTGCACGGACTAGGGTGTTCCATCCTTTACCACTTCAGATCTTACGTCTCCATAGAATTTGCAAAAGCAATGTCTGTATTCCACGGTGACTAGAATGACTTAGAGGTTAGAACACAAATTGTAAAGGAATAGAAGGGGTGTGTGCAAGGAATGAGCAAAAGAAATGGCAAGATGAAGTTGAAGTCATGGGAATTAATTTCACAGGAAGGTTGTTATTGCCCCCTTTAGCAGCTAAAATTCACATACAGGCACATCTTAAGTAATGTGTCGAGCTGTCCGAAAGATAATTTGAATCCTGTCAAGGCAAACAAGAATATGCTCACAAATTCAAGAGCAATATATGTGCAATTTGCACAACATCAATTTCTTTGGTTGTTTTTGGATGGAGCCATCACCATCAATTAAGTTAGTGACTCTTTGATTCAAATTACTTTTTGACATGTAGTCAACTAAATGGCTCACACAAGCATTATTTTCTCCAGGGTTCCCTAGGCAGCCATAGAGTAAATGTAAACAGGTGGGAAGGCAGAACAGCACTGCTGCGGAAGCAGCCTCCTCCCCTGCAGCAGAGAGAATAATAACATGAAGAAATATGGAGATATTATTAGATGGCCTGAAATAAGGCTTAAGGAAAGAGAGATTTGCATATTTATTGCATCTTGCTACTGATTCAATATTTTTCCACTTGGGGTTGCCTCTTAACCCCACATTGGGCTCTATTATAATTGGGCCTCAGAGGTGAAGTGAGGGTGAAGCTCACTCTCAGACCTCAGAAGGATCTTATGCCCTGATGTGAACTTGATGAGTGGCAATAAAAAACAATGATATCGTGGACAATGTGGCTGAAACTAAGCCTTATGGAGCCGATGTGTTTTTAGAAGCACGGAAGCTAGAAAGCACTCTTTCAAAGGAGAAAGATGTTTAATGATCAATAAATAAGTATATAAAATAAGGAATTAACCTTTAGCGTGCTCTTTATTATCACAGTCAGCATCAGCAATACCATTAAAGTAAATGTGATCCATATATGAATGGATGTGGTTGAAATTTCCAAAAAACTGAACAAAGGTCTCAGGTGTTACAAATCTCGGTACCATGCCTATAGGCTTCCACATTAAGACTCAAAACAAAGACTCAAACTACCTTGCTATCACTAGAACCTGTGACAGGTGTGGCACCTGGTAGGTCACAAAGTACACAGCAAAATAAAACTGTCTTGGTTAAGTGTAGGGATGAGTCACACGCATTCCTCTTGTATTAGAAAAAAGTAAACATAAAACCGGTGATGTCTTTCATTAAGTAGCCATGAGTTTTAGAATTATTCAGCTCTTTGGGCTTCTACCCACATCTACAACCTGATAAGGGCATAAACCCTGATAAATTCAGGGCTACTGGAAAGATAACATGATACAATTCATACGAAAATAGCTTGACAAACTGGGAACAGTGAACAAAGTAAATTGTTGTTTTTGTTTTATCATCACTTTCCACAGACATTCATTCTTAAATAAGAACATTTCTAAAGGGAGGAAGTAGCACAAATCCCTTAGCTGCCTACACCACAGTCCAATTTGATATTTCTTATGCACAAGATAAAATACTTCATGCTAAGATATACAATTTCAATACCTTTGTGTTTACTGGTTTATAAAATTCAGGAGCATAAAATCTCAAGTTTCCTTGGGTTTTTGCCAAGCATAGAATGCAGATGGAAGGCTGAACATTAAGTCTGTTATGCCAAACTTAAATTTGACTATAAATTGCTGGATAGTTTCAGTTCAAAGAAACGAGGCAGTATTATCTTTAAAGCAAATTACAACTGAAAACCAGAAACCAGGGCAGGAAGAAACGACAGATAAGAAAGTGTTTTCAAAGGAAACAAGGACAAAGCAGGGTCCATTTTCACCTCAGTCTGAATGTTCATTTATGTTGTGTCATCTTTCTTCCTATACTAAAATAACTTTTATTCATTCACTCATTAAATAAACATTTACCCAATGCCCCCTGGGCCCAAGGCCTGTGGAGGTCATAATTAAAAAGGCATACTTACTGCTCTGTAGCATTTAGTTCTCTCCCTCCCGGGGGGAGGCGTTGCAAGCAAACAGAAAAAAAAAAAAAAAAAAAAAAAAAAAAAAAAAAAAAAAAAAAAAAAGAAAGAAAATAAAAGGTCTACTTAATTTACACAAAAATAAAACTTGCTGTGAAATGAAGAGTTCAGGATTTAGGGAAGATACATAATGTGCTTAGAGCACATACAAATTCAAAAGCTTGGAACTAAGCATTGTCTCTAGTTCTATTCAGAGCCCAGTGTTGGAATGAAGTAACCACAGCCTCTATTTTGGGGACATGATGTTGAAGATGTAGTCATGTGACTGACAAAATTTCAGTGTCTTCACCTCTCAGGAAATTGAAGACCATGCAGAAGGACCAGCTGGACGAGCTAGCAGAAACAGCAACAGGTTTTGTAGCAGGAGGGTGGCCTCTTGATGAACAGGTATGTTGAATATTTACACGAAATTAGAAGAGATCTTTTCTAAGATGTAGTATTCTGTCAGGACTGGGATGTTGTCTAGCCTAGGACTTCCTGCTCATCTCCTCAGACCCCGCGGCTTAATGAAACAGATGGCTCTAAAAACACAAACGGTGGTAGGCATGCAAAAAATGGTATCCAAGACATGGAAGATTAGAAAGAATAGAACAGAATTCTGGAATTTACAAAAGGAATCATTAAGGTAAACTTCATTGTGGAAAGTAGTATTTAACATCTGAAATGTTTAGTCTTGGCAGTGAAAGACTTTCCTTCCTTGCTGTCTTGTTATGCTGGTATTATGAGTTCTGACAGTTCATGGAGACCTTTCTACTCAGTCAAAGTAAATAACATTTTTACAAGTCTTTGGAAGACAAAGCCATTCTGGTTCTGCATCCTTTACAGTTCTCTCCTTACAGACGCATTTTGGTGGGATCCCAGAATGGAACTGAGCTACAGAGGAATCTGACATATAACAAATGCAGAACATATAACATATAACAAAATTGACACGCATGAGGTGATGACAAACCCTCATTTTAGTTTTACTGTCTTTATTTTTCCTTAAATTTCAGAACAAACGTTGCATATTTTTAGGAAATTTTAAAATTCAGGATGTTTAATTTGTAGCTGTTTCACTTTAAGATGTATGAAGTAGACATAGAGCAGAAATGATGCCCTTTAAAATCAGTGAAATAAAATAACACAGGCAGGGACTTAAGAAGAGTGCCTGATATGAGCTCTAAGATCATCAGAAGAACTTAAAAACTTTAGATGCAGAACATTAAGACACATTTATTCAAGAAATGTGTAGTGACAACCAGCCAAGGGCAAAGCCTTGTGGTACAACAAGAAAGAGAGATACAGTTGGGGTTATCTGGGGCTGCTTTGTCTCTAGATAAAGAATCATGTGCTAAAATACCTTCTCTGGGTTATTGGTAATCAACAAAGAACATTATGGATGGGCAACATCCTGAAGTAAATTCTCAAGATAAACAGTACTTTTTAATTTGTTAAGTGTAGTTTCACAGAAAATAATAAGGTGATATAAATAATTCTGTAATTAGTCTGTTTGCTGCTGCTAAAACAAAATACCAGCAGGTGGGAGAGTTTATAAAGAAAGGAGGTTCATTATGGCTTATGGTTCTGGTCCAGATTTGAGGGGTTTAATTTGTTGATAGATATCTTGCTGGCAGAGTCTCAGGTGGTACAGGCCATTACATGTCAAAATACAGTACATGCACATCTATGTATTCTTGTCTCTATCCTTCTTTTTATCAAACCACCAGTGTTCAATCACAAAGTCACATCCTAATATCCTTGTTTAATTCTAATCGGTTCCCAAAGACCCTACCTTTCAGCACCAGAGTCTTACTAAGTTTCCACTCTCTTAATTGTTCATAGCAGGGATTTGATTCCAGCGTGCAAAACACTTGGAGGACACAGTCAGCCCACAGCCAAACCATAAGTACCCCTGTTCTGAGGACTGAAAAGAGGGGCTTTGCCCTTTATAAAGTGCCTCTAAGGCCATGGCATCATCAGAGGTCAGCCAGGTTTCATATGCAACCAAGAGATAGAAAAAGAATGTATACCAGGGATGGTGAACCTTTGGAGCATTTTATGATACAAACAGCCCACTGTGGCAAGCATTCCATAGGTTCACCACATCACTGACCTATACAAAAGGGTTTCCCCAGTACAAAATAAAAAGTTTAGAAATAGGTGGATGCAGTTCAGAGACTGGTGTGCTTGCTTTGGGCAGATATGAGAAGTGGAAGGGGAAGGAAGTGTGAGAAATGAAGGCAGCTGTTAGTACAGACAGGGGAGATAGAGAGAGGGAGAGAGAGAGAGATACAGAGATAGAGAGAGAGAACTAGATGCTAAATGTTATATACCCATTGCTTCATTTGTTTTCATAATAAGCATATAGACAGAAAATATGTGCATTTTACAAATGAGAAAAATGACATTTTGTAAACTTTATTAAAATGTCCATGTTTCTACAGTAAACAAATGGTGGTATTTGCTTATTTTGGCCTATACAACACCTTTTGTTCATTCTGCTAGTATACTGCACTACAACTATTTATCTTTCTCTTTAAAGAGAGATAAGATTTCCCTAAGAAAATTTCCATGTTTTGCCTTTATGCACGTATTTAAAATATGGTGCTGTGTTTTGTATATTTCCACAGTTCTATTTGGTAACGGTATAAGAGAGTTTTGCATTTTCTTCCAAATTTGCTCTCTTCATTCCAAAATTTCTGGTTTTCAGGCTGTCATTCCCTATTTATTCATCTCTATTCTTCTTGATCTTACCCTCCATCCCTATGACCATGGCCAAAGCTTCTAACTGCCCTTTGCAGTGCTGCCTTTGTCTCTACACAATGTCTCAAGCCAACATCAAGAATAATCCAAAGAAAATTTGTCAGTTCCTATCATTCTTCTGCTCAAAACTCTGCAGTGGCATCTCTTGTTATTTGGTTTAGATATTTTCACTTTGGCTTAGAAGGTTTTATACCATCTAGCCTATTCCCGTCATCTTTTACTAACTCTTTTCTCTTAATCAAGGTATTGTACCTAGATTATTACGTAGTGTATGTTGGGATCGCAAATCTCAAGCAAATAAATGAATTAATTATTTATCATAAGGTTCCCATGTTTTTTCAAATGGAAACTTCATCAATTTTGATGAAGCCTTGTTGCTTTTCTCAGACTAATCACTTCTGTCCTTATTCTGCTTCTGATGCAAATTTCAGGGTCTCTTTCCTGTAGCTTCACTTTAGATTTTCTATGTGACTCTTTAAATTGTGGGTCTTCAAAATGAGTTCTGTGCCACATGCAACATGACCATTCTGGAGTCATCTGGAACTCATTGGACTGGCTTCAAAAATTCAATTACAATTCATGTATAATATGACTAACGTTAGAAAGAAGAGTTATTAACTAATTTTGAATTCATTACGTATTAATTCCACAAAATTATTACAATGTTTTCTTAAGAAGGAGTTTAAATGAAATTCAAACACTGACCTGAACCTGTATTATGCTCTACAGGTTTTACTCCCAACTTCACGTAGAGGAAGAATTTCTTATCTATATAATGTATCAGTCTCCTGCTGTCATTATATTGGGCTACATTCGTGATTAGTGTGTTGAAAAGAAGCAGTATCTACATGAGCTTGTAGGACAGCCCTGGTGGAGTCGGTGTGGTTATTTTAAGATTTCTACAGAGTAGAGGCCCTGAGGGAAACCCAGACCCTGTCAGAGAGCCACTCAGCTCCCGGCCTTCTGAGGTTGATGGCCAGTTTGCTTATGACAAGTGACTGACAGGCTGTGAAACCACAAGGAAGATATACAGAGTATACACATGGATACTGATTGATTAGAATTAAATGGGCGAGAAAGGACACGATGTCAGAAGGAGCAAATGTATGCAGTTCTACTCCCTCTACAAAGATGGCCTAGATTAAAATAAATGATAGATGGGGAAATGATAAGTGATTTCAGTATTCTGGCATGAGGCTGTGTGCGTGAGATACAGATGAGATGGAAATCTTTTTAATTTTTTCATCAGTTCAGATGGAGTAATCAAAGGACAGAGCATTAATTAAAACAGAAATGTAAATCGTCTTTATAAGGACAGGACATCAAATCTAGAACCACCGAGGCACAGTGCACACATATTATAAAAGAGCAGTTTCTTGTGCATCTTGTTCTGAGCAAACAAGGCAGGCAGAGGTGACTCTGGACCTTGTCTGAGGATGGAGCCAAATACGACATGTAAGAAAGAAATTGGCAAACATTTAGGGTCGACTGATCGTAACATATTCAGATAAGAAACACTCCTCAGGGGATATGTGGGAAATAGCATTTCAAAAGTTAATGCACATTTTAAAATATCTCGTTTCAAGAACACGAAATATGCCATAAATTGAAGCAAGAGCATTATCAACAGTAGTCCTGAAACTTACTACAATGAAAACCCAGGAAATATTGCATTTAATTGAAAGATGTGAGGAACGCACACGAGCCATAGTCATGGTCATAGAATTCCAGGATTTAGAACCCAACAAGAAAAGACAGAGAGTTGTAGAAATCAAGCTTGATGGTACTCCCGGGTTTTTAAAAAGTTAAAAAGATGTGTTAAACGTGAGGATGGACCATACAAGAAGGAAAGCTGACACTTGCAGAAATAAAGTGATGCTGCATTTTTAAAAAGCCAAATGATTCTCCCATCTATCACATTCCTTGATAACTTTCTACAGTTTTAATCATGTTGATGAAGAAGATAATTATGTTTCCTGTGGATTCAATGGTCACACAGGTAGATTATGGTTATTAACTAAATACTTTCAGGTTTAGTAGAAATTTGGTCACTTCTGGAAGAATCACAGAATGGAAATAAGGGATACATAAATCTCTTGACAATGAGTGCATTTCAGTTCAAACCAGAAAGGAAGGAAAGTATGGTAAGACTTCACCATTACTTCTCCATTGTCTAGTCCATTATCCAAATTTTAATTCAAGTTATGCACTGAAAATCCTCCCACCTCTGAAAACTTTCTAATATTAATTCTATTTTATGTTCATAGAAGAAGCTCTTCTCACACATAAACCTCCACATACATGAGTACCTGTAATTGTGCCTACTCTCTTATACTCTTTTCATCTCCATCATTACCTTCCTTCATTTTCCATTTCCCATGGAGTATATTCTCATTAGAGTTCCTGCTGAAGTTAAACCAGAACTCCAATGAGTCCTCATCTTACCCAAAGGAGAAGTCTTCCAGTGATGCACAAGATCCACTCAATCTCCACCATTTCACATCCCTTTATCTCTCTGATCTCTGCTATCCTACCTGAGCTAGATTCCTCATCTTAAAACATCATAGATATATGCTTTTCATAAGACATCTGCCTAGGACACTTTTTCCCTAGATATGTACAAGGTTTCTTCCTTCCCTTGTGTCTTTGCTTAAAGTGTACTCTGACAAACTTTATTAATGATTGCTTTTCTCTCAACACACTGGAATCTTCTTTCTTGTTTTGCATCTCTCCATAGCACTTACTTGACCTACCACATGTATCTCATATATAATCATACTTTACTTTTTCTTCATATCTTTTCTTACCTGTCCCACTAGAATATAGCTGCATAATGATATAAATTTTTCTTCTGTCTCCTGCTATATCCTTAGTGACTATAAAAGCTCAGATTCATTAAATTGATTAATGAATGTAATGCCCCCAACTGTCCCCTCACACGCAATACTCACATCATGAAAAAGACATATTCCTCCCCACCAATCATTTTTTTTTTTTCTAATAAGTTAAGGAAAAAGACCTAGAAGTTAAGAAATTTGACATCAGGTTACAAGGAGAAAGCTGATATTGAATCCAAAGATCTGTAATTTAGATGTCCTACGTGTTAACATACAGAAATATCTTAGGACTTTCACAGAAACAGCACTTGCAAAAACTCCAACCTGGATACTCATATGTCCATCAAGAGTAGAGTGAAAGCATTAATCCAAGGTAATACTATACAATAATGAACTTAATTTGAGCCAAGAAAGCTAGAAACACAGTCCATATTACATGATTCCATTTGAATACATATTTAAATGTGTAAAACAAAGAAACAATAGGCAAAATTGATTTCTGTTGTTAGAAGTCAGGATGGTGGCATCAGTGAGAAGAGAATAAGAGATGAGTTGGGTGCCATAATATTCTTGTTTGGGATCTTAATATGGAAACCTGGGCACCATTAGTTCGGGAAAATATATTAATTTATACCCTTATGAGTTTGCACAATGCTGTGCATATATTTGTGCTAGGAAGAATTTTAAAATGATCTCCAAAATGCCAGTTCCTTATTAGTGATTTCTCACACAATTCTCTTCCTTTGAGAGCTAGTGTGCCTGTGAATACAATGGCACCTGATCGGGAGAGTTTCTATGAGAAAGTGATCAGCTTTTCACCGTCATGGTTATGTGTTCTTATGTAGAATTCTGCTACGGCCGAACGCACAGAGATTCTCCTGCTGATTTGGTTGAAGTACCTGTTGTGCTGTAAGAGGGCCACATAACTAGGTAATGACAGTGGCCCAAGGATCCGAGAGTGACTCTCAGGCAGCAGGCAGCAACAAGACAGTGACCTCAGTCCTATACCCATTAGGGACTTAATCATACCAACAACCTGATTGAAATATTGAGGGCAAGAATCTTTTCTGGGAATCCTAATTCTGGGAAAAGAAGCACCACTGGCTTTTCTCTCCCAAATTGGAATCCTTTCCAGATCGTGGCAATGCGGATAGAAATAAAGAACACCTAGGATAAAAGAAGGAACATGAAGCTGATTTGGGAAGGGGAATATTTTTATAATAAGCAAAATAGATGTCTAATATTATTATGTAAGATTTGCTAAGTGATGCAAATTTAAATTATGTCCCAAACTACTGAATGGAAGAGCCTGCATTTTGTGTGTATATTCGTGATTACGGTACCTTTTTGACCCAATGAAATAGTTTGAGAATTGTATTTCATTGACAAGGCTGCATGACTATAAATTGATGTAAGTCAGATTTAAATTCTGTATTAAGAACGCTATAATTGTCCGTAACAACCTTCATGGATCCAGGAACAAACCTAGCATTTGTGTGAGCAAGCTGAACTTCTCTCTGTTCAGAATCACAAAATTTAAGCTAGGACGGAAGAGAACCTGAGTAAAGCACACAGCTGGTTTAAAAAAAAAAAAAAAGTCCATGTTATTTTCTGATCTCTCAGACTTAATTGTTGGTATTATCTATACCTTTCCCTTCTCTTCCCTTCCTTCTTTTTCTTCTCCCTTCTCTTTCATCTCTTTCTTATTCATTTTTTTTCCTTTTTGTTTTTGCCTCTCCTTTGTCTTTCTTGCTGTCTCTTCATCAACCCCAGAGGAACGTGGGTACTCCGGGGGAAGCTGCGGACATTCGAGGCCCTTTTCTCTCATCCTCCGCGGCCAGAGAAGTACCAGTTACACCTGACACATCAGTGAATGTCTGTGGAATGGCCGAAGGAGGGATACATGAATGCTGCACAGGAGCCTCACATCTTGGCTTCTAAGAGTCGGGCCTGTTTTGAGGGATGGCAGTTCCAAGCCACGCTGCCCATCTGCTCGGATTCTGAGGAGCTGATGGGCTCCCTGCTCACTACCTCACCTCAGCCTTCCCGGCGACAGTGATGGAGCTCATAGGATGTTGGCCGACCCCTGTTGGTTATGCACCATCCCATTAGCAAAGCCGGGGCCAGTGTGACCTAACCTTTGACTGGGAGAGACTGTGATGTATGAGGACCAGCACTTTGTCACTTGGGGTTAGGCAAACAGGCAGATCTCTTGGTGCCTGTAGTGTCCAAAGACACACTTCCTGGTGCTTTGGCCAGGAAGCTGGGAGGGCAAAGTATGCGGGGAGCAAAGTGGGTCAGACAAGGCACTGCGAGCCATCTGGGCTGCCTAACTGGTTACTTACTTACGTTTTGTTTGCTAAAATTTCATGCACTGTGGCCGCCCTGAGACATGTAACCTGTAAATAGTGAAGTCAGAAAGGGGGAGGGAAGAGGCATGCTTGGGGCAAACTTACTGAGATCCCCGATGTCTGAGACTTATATTCCCTTTTGTAGAAGGAGAACACTCTGACTCACGCCTGTCCTAAGTCGTTTCCGATCCCTCCCAAAAGATGCCCGTATCCTGCTCTGGGGAGAGAAATCGCCGAGCACATGAGAACACTATGGAACAGGAAGGGAGGCAAGTTCTGTGTTGGAACAGATGGGGTCACTGCTAGCACTGACAACTGCATGAATTACAATAGCAAAACCTCTCTTCCTCCAGCAAAGAGGAACTAAAAATAACCGAAAGAACTGGACAAGGCAACTTGCTGCCGGCCCCCTTTCTTCTCTCTCGGGGGCAACCTCTGTGGAAAGCACAAGCAGTGCGAGCTTGGCCTTTCGCCCTGAGCTCCACCTTGCTGGCCCATTCTTACCCTGGGAGCTTGCGGTCCTCGAAGAGCCGTCTGATAATCAGGCAGGACATCCGGGATACACCGAGGGCCAGTGACTGTGGAAACACTGTGTGTTCAACCTGGATGTTTCATCCGGATGCCAGCACTGGGTACTACACTCTGCTTTTAGAAACGATGAGACAGTCTTAGAGAAAGCAAATCATATAATTGTCTTGTTTAATTTACTTGAAGAACAATATGGTGCAGGGAGGAAGGTCTGCACACGTTTATCCCCAAAGTGCTCAACTGGACTAAAGAAAAATTGTAACTTGTATCCGGAAGTACATGGCTCTCTCATCCCAATCACCTGTCTTACTGTTAAAAAAAAGTCCTGTCTCGTTTCAATCATCCTCTTTATTAGTGCTCTCCCCTGACTGAGGCAAGCAGGGAAGAATCATCAGTAAATATTGCTTATTAAATGCTTGGGTCAGGTTGTCTGCATGTCGGGAGACGGGCCGGGCATGCGTTGGGGCCATCGCTGCTGAGCGAGCATTCTCAGCCTCCCTGAACACACCCCGGTAGCACCCAGACTTTAATAAGCCTCATGTTCACTGCCCTTTTTAAAATGATTGAATTATGGCCTTTTATGGCTCTATAAAAGCCTTTATTAATTTTGGGAAACTGCTGCATCTTCCGATCCTGTCCAGTCCCCGCCGGGAGGTTAAATTATTCATGTGGATTCCAATTGGCTACACACTGATTGTGCTCTGAAGGGAACAACCAGCAGGGCTCTTTGTTTTCCTTGAATGCCAGGACTGGTGAGGTTACAGGGGAGGCTGAAGGGTGTAGACAGGGGAGGAGGCCTCCTGGTGGTCAAGTCAATTTCTGGACAAACTTCCAAGTTCAGGAGAAAAGGAGAAGGGACATTTGTGGTGTCCAGTCTGAAAACACATCTGCACGGATACATGTATGTTTTCAAGTATGTACCTGTGTGTTAGCTTTTCTATCATGGTTTTCTGTTGATAATTCTGAAAATGAGAATAAAACAATGTTTTTGTAGAGCTCTTTCTGGTTTACTGTGTACTTTTGAACATATTATCTCATGTTTATCTTAAACCCCCCATAATTGTATATGTTGCTGAGATAACTATTTTTTCATGTTCATTTTGTGGGTCACAAGGGTGAGTCTTAGAGACTGCCAAGTGATGTGTAGCTCCCAAGTGGCAGCTCTGGGAGTAACAAGATCTTTTGGTTTCAAGGCTAGAGCAGTTTATGTGGCAACTCCGCTTTCCTTGTTATTCTTAGCTCAAGAGGTTGGGAAGGGAAGGTGGCTCCAGGATCCTGCCTACTGCTCTTTCTCCCGTTACACACGCGTGTGCAAGTTCTCATCTGAGCATATGCATAAATGTGCACTTAGTACTGCATGCTATTCACTGTCTTCTTTTACCACTCCCCCAACAACCTTAAACTCCCAGAATGTTTCCTTTTCCTTGAATTCTTGTTCTCAGATCTTGTAGCCTCCTGACTACTTCCTTCTCTTAGTCCCTTCTAACTGCCCACCTAGCATGATCTTTTGGTTTCTTTAGGGCCTGTTTGGAAATCGCCTCTTCCATGAGTCCTTCTCTAGTTAGCATTATCTCACAGGGTGGCACTTTCTTGGGACAGAAGAGATAGAAAGGAGCAGAACATGGGCACCTCTCAGAGTCACGAGGCCAGTGTGCCGAAGCTCACCAAGTCACATGCAGCCAGTAGTCTAAAACCTGTGAATGGGGACGTGAGCCCTACCCAGCCCTCTCAGAGTTGTTATGAGGGGAATGAAGCAGAATTCGAAGAAAGGACTATAGAATCTGTAATCATAACATACATTTTATAAATTGCGACCGTTGCTGTGACAAATATCGAACAAGTCACACAAAGGTCAAGAAAATTGGGCTCATCAGAGAAGGCCCTGATAATCCTTTAGACTGTGGACTAGCTCGACTTTCAGGGAGAGTAGCAGGGGGCAGCTGTGAGACCCAAAGATGTTTGGAAGCTGCAGTTAACTTTTAGGAGAAAAGTCTGACAAATTCGGAGTGAGAAGTAACAAAATAAGTAGCTAGACTTAGGACCAATCCTGGGAATCCTGGGAATTCTGGGCCTATCACCAGGACCAACAACATAAAAAAGGAAAAGATGGATCGATACTGTGTTGAGTTCCCTAGATATCCTAACCCGAGGATTCGTTTTAGACCAGAGTGAGGCTGTGCAGACAGCCCAGCTTTCTGATGTGCCGGCACAGCAATGAGCAAGGGGTAGATGAGCGCCTCCTCCGCACAGCTCTAGAAAATGCGAGCTCCAGGCTGTGAAAGGAAGCCTGCAGGCGTGGAGTCTTTGGCGAATGGGAGTCAGTCTAAAGCACGAGTGCTTTCAGTGCTCATGAAGAAACTAAATCTATATTCCAGCCTCCTTAAAGTCACTTGCTGTTCCATACACTATTGTCTGGTGCTCCTCAGCTGCTTCCTTGAGTCGTTTGTTTACAGGTGGGCTCTGTTTCAAATTGAGCCCTGCAGGGAAGGCTAAAGCTGTAACTTAAAATTTATACATCAAATCTCAGTAGCAACGTTGGAAGATTAAAAATACCAGAAGGACTACATGGATCTGCCCAGGTAAAGGTAAAGCCGTTCCCTCCATGACCACTGAAGCAATTCTACCACTTGCTCCTCTTCCATAAATTGGGAAGATAATCAAATGCTTCCAAATTGAATAGTGTGAATCTGTTTTCCAAAATCCTGCTCTAGGTCCTTTGGCAAAGTAGATCCTGGGGGAACTCAGAGCTGTAAGGTCAGGTTGGGACTCATGATGAAGAGGGATCTTGGCTTTACATGAGCACAAAAGGCTTCCAATATGAAATAAGGCTTCTTCCTAAATTCATCTAGGTCCCGGGAGAAAAGGGATTCATTTCCAAATAATTTCATGCAGCCTGACAAGCGCAAGGCCCTGAGTTCGATCCCCAGCACACACACACACACACACACAAAATTCATTCAAAACACTCAGTTTTAAAATTAGTCAACACTAGAGAACACACTCCTCAGAGAGAGAGACACTGACTTCATCCTCCAAAAAGTGGCTTCTTTGAGACCCAGAAAAGTCAGCGTGTGTAGCTCGGCTGGTGGTGGAGCTGGGAGCTGGGAGCTGGACAAGGCCCGCCAGCAGCCCAGTCAGAGGGAAAGGCACATTGAGAAAGAGCAAAGGACACAGCCCCTCTCTCTTTACGCATGGCAAATCAATTCAGTGTCTTTCATTACCACCTGAAAACTGAATGTACATGTGAACAATAAACTTTAATCTGGTTGACAACAGTTTTTTAAAAAAAATGCACTGAAAGCAAGTTTCAGCAGCCTGACATACTTTATGACACTTATTAAAAAGACACACTTGTAAGTCAATTAACCTGGCCAATGCTTCCTTTTAACTTGTTTTCTAAGAGGAAAGGTAGCAGCAAAAGGGCAAAGTTTCCTTCGAGAAGGTTCTAAGTTGATTTCCTTTCTCCATAAGTGAAGACAGCTGCCTGAGTTCCAGCTAATCTCCGAGTAAGCCTGAGGCTCCCCCGCCCCACAACCTAGGAGGTTCAAGTAAGGTGTTTGCCCTTTAGATTTCACTTTTTCTCATTCCAACAGTTGACACTTTATCTGTAAACAAATAAAAGTACCAGTAAAATAGGTAAAATACGAGAGTTTAGAAAGAGGTGTGATACACACTATTTGGATAACAGACATGTGCTGTATTGTGTTTGCATTGAAATGTGTAATTTGAAGGGAAAAGCCGAACAACCTGCACATTTTCCTCAAGTGTTTCTGGGGTCTTCACCAATCCCTTCTCCAGGGCACTTCAAACCCCCAGAATGTTCTAAGTGAATATATGAATTTTTTGTTTTTATTCTTTTGTACCTTCTTATATTTTTCTTAAGTTTCAAGAGGTGCAAAATATTATAAATTTACTACTTGGTCTATATGCTCTGAAAATGATTGCTTTAAAGGTGTAATTATCTTAAATATCAACTTATTATAATTATTTAAATTCTGTGGATTTATCACAACAAAATTAACCACTTCCCCCAAGAGATGGCTAAAAGTGTATTTGTAGTGCACAGATCTCCAACATAAAATCAAGTGCATTTCAGTCTTCCCTGGCAATGACATTATTTTGTGCAAAATGGAGTAAGAGTCTCAAAACATTTTTTGCTATGAGGGTCCCATTATTGATTTTTGATACATTATTGAGCTTCTAACTAAGCCTTAAGGAATTGAGATTGGAAAGTTTCTTACAGATTAAACAATTTATTCCAATGCAAATTAAAAACAAGAGGAATATCGAGCTTCTTATATAATGGTTAAGACCTTATAAAAAGCAAAAAAAAAAAAAAAAAGAAGAATAAATGAGCTCCACCTCCTCATAGACCTGTGACTTAGAGATCTACAAGCATGTCAAGATGCAAACTTCTGGGTGATAAGGTCACTCTACCTGTAAGCCTGGACCCCTGCTACATTTACACTTACCTCAATTGAGAATATAAAACAATTTAGTTAGTTGCATTCACTATTTTTTTTTAAATATAACCTTTCCTAACTGTAATTGAATTCAGACTGATCCAAAATTCTGTGGCAAAACTGGTTGCCTGCAGGGATGCAGGACTGTTTACAGTCAATCCTGGGGAGAAGCCAACACTAAATACATTAATTCCCATGAATAACATTTGTATTCAAGCTAGTCACTAAATAACGTTTCCCTCCTGCCCTTACACTCCCCCCTGGAAAAATAGAGGGATTGTTGTTGGATCAAATGAAGGCTCGATGGCAAATTATGTTTAATTTTCAGTGTACAAAAATCACTTTTTAGACTTCAATTTATTGCAAAAGAAAACAAGCAAGTTTCATATTCTGCTAATTAAAATGTATATTTTTAACTATTACTAGGATGACCTCTACTTTTATTTAAAGTGTCCTGCCAAAGCAATAAAGAAAAAGTTTGACAAGTACAAATAGAAACCCCACCTTGGCAATAGATAATGAAATCAAAGTTCAATAATGAATTCAAATTTGAAGGAAAGGGAAGCAAAACTTTTAAGAGCTAACTGACGGCTAGCCCTAATATGCAAAGAACTCAGAAAAATCAAATACAAAAAGAAATAGAAATTTCAGAAATAACAAATAATATGAAGAGACATTTTAAGTAAAAAAAAGTTTATTAAATATATGACTAAGACAAATTGTAAACAATGACAAAACATTTAAAATAGACTAGCAAAAATTTACAAAACAATAATAGGTAACCTTATCATTATGGGTATCACAATAAAATGTCAAGCTTTGTTTGAAAGTTTTACAGTATTTATAAAGACCATAAATATATTTGAGTCAACCACATAATGCTACATTAATTATGTGTCTTATATGAAAATCTACAGAAATGAATAAACGTGTTTGACTTCACATTCTTTAAAATAATATGTAATTGATGACAAGCTGTCCCTCTAGCCTCATGGGAAACATTAATTGCAGTTTAGCCCATCATCAGTCGGGAATCGTCCAAAGCCGCTTAACAAAAGGAGGAAAGTTCTGTGTGTGTTAGTGAAAGATTTTTGATATCCTCTAACAGTTCCGAAAATTGAAAAGACAATTTTCTCAACAGTATGAATAATTTGAACTATTTCTATTAGAAAACGTAAGTGCATAAACGTGTCTGAAATTCTATAGAAGGTAGTCCTGAGATCAGTCATTTCAAATAATTAGAGTATAAATGAGGATTTCAATAGGCTGATGGGGGATTACTTGTTCTCTAGCATCTGATGGTTTATTGAACCCCTACTGTATTTATAATTAAAAAATACTATTATCTTTTTATTTTCTCGTGGATGTGAAAATTGTGAAAGAAATCAAATTCTTTTGTTCTTTGATCTAAATATTTCTTCTAAAGTTGCTTTTGTAATTTTAGCAGTATGACGCTATATCTAACTACCCCCCTCCCATGCTCAGGCCTTCTCCAATCAGCTGGCGTATTCACTCATTATTGTAGCAGGTAGAAAAGGTGATAACTTGAAGATGAATAGACGAAGTAATCATTCGGCTTTTGGTGTGTAGCAGAAACTGAACACCATCATCAATACCTGAAGCGATAAAGGAAGCAGAACTCTGCGTAACTTCACAAGCGTGTCACCATTTTCCCAGCAGACATTCTGCAGGCAGTACTCTTCCGGAAACGGCATGTGACTAGGTACAGAGCTCCGGGTGGGGAAGATCGATGGAGCGCTGTGCCCCGCAGTCTTCAAAGATAGACAGACAAATAAACAGAGCAAAGAAATCATAAACTGGGATAAGCTTTTATAGAAATATGGCCTCAGAATAGAATGACCGTCCATAGCGTTGCGTGGAAATTTTGTTCAAATATCTGAGGCATTTTGTTTAAAGTCTAACATTTTACTGAACGGTGATAGTGATAAACATTTTTGGGACTGACTTAGTGCAAGAACTAGGGAAGAATTGTTGGTGGGTAACCATGGAAAATCGTCCATGTGGCATCATCAAGGAAAGTTTACATATATTTCCTCATGATATTCAGTTAGACATATTTTCAAAGTATTGTAGAAAAGTTGCAAAGCAAAAGCACCTAATATTGTTCCTTCTGCTTTAAAGAAGACAAAATAAAAACAAAGTTCAGGCTAACAAAATCGAAACTACAAGGATGGGCAGAGAGGAATATCTTTTAAAAATCTATTTCTAAAAATCAACAAAATCAATTGCTAATAGAAGTATGAAGACATGAAAATAGTCCAGGGAGCAGATAACATTGCACATAGTCCACACAAATCCCTGAATAACAAAATTTGATTTCCGAATCAGGCTATGCACAAACTCTTCTTTCCACAGCCCCCTTCTGAACTCTGCCTTGCAACTAAAGAAGAAAATAAATTGGAAATCTTTACTTTAAAATGGGAAAAATTTTGTTGTCAGTCAGTTCATGCTGCTGCATATATTCAGATCAAGAGACACCAAACAACATACAAGCTGGGGGCACTATTACAGTATTTGACTAAACAGAAAATAAACTGCTCGATTAGAGTTTGATGGAAGGATAAATAGGCTTCAGAAAAGCTATAGCAGAGTCTGTTATTAACGCTGGGCCCACAGCACCATTCTGAGCTTGGCTTCTGCAGCTCCACACTCCTTATTACAAGGCTTTCATCCCTGTAAATTCCACACCACCAAAAATAGTTATCTATTGAGAAATACATGCAAATCGACCTGAACAAATACATGTTTGTAAATATATAAAGAGGAAAAATTTCATCTCGATTCTCCCAAAGCTAGGACTCTGAAAAATTCTCATGATTTCATAATAATCCAGTGAAGCCTCCATACAGCCACAATCTTCTAGATCCATAGCTTTAAAAAGGGGCTATGCAAATACAAATACAAAGCGTGACTGAAAAATGCAGTGTATCATATCCCTTTGTCCTTATTTACAATTATGGATTCTCTTATGAAAGAAACAATTCGATGTGTACTGATACGTGTCTGATTTATTTCACTTAGTACGTTCTCAAGGAACATCCATTTACATACAAATGACTCTAGTTTATCCTTCTTTATGGCAGTGTAGTACTCGATTGTGTAGAAAAACCACATCTTATAACATAAGAGATAGTATTCAAAAGAGAGGAGAACTTGATAGAGAAAAGGGGGATAAAGAAGAAGGTTAAAAGAAAAGTAAGATGAAAGGGAACAAAATGGAAAAGAGTAAATAAACTTGTTGCAAATAGAGAGGGGTGGATGAATGAAAGGGAGGGGAGGGGAAGAGGGGGGAAAGCCAAGATACATCATGTACCGGTACAAAATAACCATGTTGATTATGATCATTGTGTATATAATGCACCAATACATGTTCTTGGTAAAAAATAAAAAAAATTAAAAAAAAAAGAAAAATACAGTGTATGTTTAAGTCTTAAAAAAAAAAAAAACTATTACAATAAAAGACAGATTGACATTAATTCCCCCGAAACACTCCTTCTAGTTTCAAACACACTTGTATCAACATTTTTGCTGCTCTCTGAAGCAGTTCTGAAGTCTTCATTCTTTTTTTTTTCCTTTTTTCAATTTTGTCTACAAACAATAACAAACGCTGGCAGGCTGTGGTAGAAAGGGAACCCTCCTGTGCTGTTGGCAGGAATGCAAACTAGTACAACCATTATGGAAATCAGCATGGAGATTTCTCAACAGCCTGTAAGTAGAAATCCCATATGACCCTGACATTTTGCTGCTAGGTATCTTGCCCAAAGAGCTAAAGATATCATACTACAGCAATATCAACATACCCATGTCTATAGCAGCACAATTTGTAATAGCTAAATTCCGGAAGCAGCCTGTATACACATCAACAGATAACAATAAACAAAATGTGGTATCTCTGTATAATTGAATACTATTCAGCTGTAAAAAAGGACAAATTAGAGAATTAGAGTCATTTATAGGAAAATGGATGAGCCTAGAACATATGATGTTGAGTGAAGTAAACCAGACTCTCAAGCTTGAATACCGTGTGGTATCCCTCATTTGAGTGAGGCAAAATACAAACAAAATAAAATGGTAAGCAATGGATCCAAAAGGCAAAGGGTCAGGCTGAAGTCCTCACTCTTGAGAATGTCCTTTCGTGGCTGCCATTGATATCCTGAATCCTGTCAAACATTTATGGCAATGACTGTCAAATTTAAAAAAAAAATGTAGTGTGTTCTTACTTATCTTATTCATGAGATCTGACTACTTGTGGCTTCTGGCTCTTCCCTAATGTTAAAATGACTATGAAAGTTAAATGTTTAGAATTGACTCAGGACATCGAGACAGCCTTGACTGTGCAGCTGAAGATACTCACAAAAGAGGATTTGCAGAACTGCTTCGGAAAGTTGCAGATAGTGGGATGAGTATGCGCAAAGACAGAGGGAGTGTTTTAAGGGAAGTTAATGCAACATGTCTCTCATTGCAACATTTAAAAATTAATTATTCACCATATTTTTGATGACATCTCATGAAAAATATAATAAATAGAATTAGATAAAAAATTAAATTAATTCTTTTAAATTCTCTGGCATGTTTCTATTTTATGCATTTCTAAAATAAAGGTTTTCCCCATCTTGTACATAATGTAGAATATGGCAATTAACCAACACGCATATTTGTGTTGGCTTTTTTTTTTCTGTATACATGAGTTGAATCTGGAAGCCTTCATTTTTTTCAGAGGCTTTTTTCCATCATCCCTCAGCCGTGCCCCCTTCTACTTCCTGCTGCTGATGGGCTCCCGCACCAAAGATGCCAAAGCAGCTTCTCCTACTATATCACCAACAAGCGAGAGCCAGCTGCTAGGATTTGTCTCACTTTGCAAGGTAGATGTAACACTCACATGGCAGTCTCCACAAGCAGAGGTGTAAAATGCATAAGGAAATGTAATTGCACACTCATTAAATATTTTACTGTGATTATTAATATTAAAAACTTGTCGGATGCTAAATAAACCTAAAAGGACTGAAACATCTGAATTTTGGGAACATAGTAGTTGAGGGCTACACAGTTTCAAACACTTCTACCAGATTTATTACTGGAAACAGTAAGTGGTGATGTCATTCAAACAGAACCAAACAGAGCTACACAAGAAAAATCACTGAATCGGGCCTGGAGCAGGTGTGAAAACAACAGCACTCTGATTTCATCCTTCCCCTAAGCATAGAGAGCCTTTCTCCCCTTATAAACGAAGAAGAGTTCACCAGGTGTATTTTGTAAGCCCCAGTTTAAGGGGGAAATAACCACCAACAAATTGTATGAAACATTTCTGACAAATGGATGTCTCTGCTGCCTGAGGTACCTCAGAAGAGAAGAGCAGGATAAAAATGGACACAAAAGTAGAAAGGGACCCAAGATGAATAATGAAGAATGAAAGCAATCTAAAAAGAACACCTGCTAGACTGACAACAGAAGAGGAACAGGAGAGCAAAGTAAGATAAATGCTCATCTAGGAGATACGTAAGATCGAAGGAAGGGAAGAAAAGGCAGGTATGAGCTGGTGATATAAATGAATTACACAGTAGTAGGCTTGTTTCAACACACGCGTGAATCAATGCTATGCAAAGATCTATGATAACCACCACACCGTTTTGTCGATGCTCGAAATAAGCAAGAGTAATCAGGAGGAGTGATGGGAAGGCCTGGAAGTTGGATCCATCTGTCTTTTCCTTTTCCTGCGCTGTGGTTATTATTATTACAGTAAAACTGTCACTATTCAAAGTCCACAGACATAAGTCATTCTGCATAGCTGAGTTTCCTGATAGGCGAAGGTTTGCCAATTTAAGGAGTGAGGCTTTATGTTAGATCTTTAAGCTAAATCTTTTGTTTTACTAGATTGCAAGCTACTTATTATTTAGGTTAATTGCCTGTTTTTGGATCCTGGCCAAATTAGACACCCATGGCTGATATGTAGGTCTGTTTTAGATACTTACTAAATCACAATAGATGCTGTGCTTTTCTATTTTAGCTTTGATTCAAGGCTGATTCAAGAATCACATGCTCTATATTTTGTTTTTCTAACCATTCTACCTATCCCAACCTCTGCAGCTAGCACCGAGAAGTCTTATCATGAATCTTAAATTATATATTTTATAATTTCTTTGTTCATCTTTACCTCTCTTAATAGATTGATACATTCTTGATAAAATAGAACTCTATTTTATAAAATTTTGCAAAAATAAAAAATAGAAACTATCAATCTGTAACTGAATAAAATTAGTTTACAAATGATAAAATGGGCTCATCAAGGTGTTTAACTTACTGAAATCCACACAACCGATTAGGATATATATAAAACTAGTATTCAGGTTTCCTGATGTCTCCAATCAGTATATTCTACTACAAAACAATTGTTCATATCCCATAGCTCTTCTGTTTTTCCTCAGCCAGAGGCAGTATAAACTACAAGTATGACCTCGAGGCATAGAAATATGTTCAGAGCCTCCATTACAGCAATGAGTAAGATTCAGACTATAGGATATGACTCATAAGATTTGTTGATATAGGGTTTGGGTATTTAGCTCAGTGGCAGAGCTTTTGCCTAGCAAGTACAAGGCCCTGACTTTGATCCCCAGCACCAAAAAAAAAAAAAGAAAAAAAAAGATGATTTGTAGTATATATTGTTTGATCTATGTTCAAGTGTAGGTTTCTCCACAGGACTAGGAAGAGACATCGCTGATTAAAAACAGGTGGGGATTTATTTCTATATGACACTTGGACCATCCTAGTAGAAATTCATGCTAGGAAGAAAAATATGGAGACTTAAAGACAGCTCCGAGGATAACCAAGGGAAGAAATGATCTGCAATTACTTGTTTTACATCTGTTAACATACTATTCTCTGTCCTAGGTTTCACTGACTCATGTTTGACTTATAAGAATGGAGAAAACCCAGAGACTAAAATATTAAACTTCTATTTAATTAAATTCTTCTAAGAAGGCTTCTGTGTGGTCTAGACATGAGTAGAAACCCAGATCTGTGTCCACAGACTCTCCAAAGGCTCTAGGCGCGTCGGTGGCCTTTCATGTGTGGCATATTCAGCCTTGGGCATCAATGTTCTCAGGTCATTTGGTGGTAGTACTGTTTAAAGAAAGGTTGCCATTTCCATTAGTAAAGGTAATGTAAAGTTTAGTAGTAGACACTATCACTTTTCATTGTTTATTCATTTTTATGCTACTAACTGAGGATCCTCCAGAGGCCAGGTACTTGCAAATGTTGATGAGTCCTGCCTTGCTATAGAGATCAGTGAACAGATGATGATAATGTGGGGCTAGACCTGGTAATGGGTGTCCAGGGTGCTACAGGAGCACATAGGAAGGACATCTTGCACAGAACTGTGGGTAGAACTGTGGCAAGAGGAAGAAGGAAACCTCCTCAGAAAAATGTAGTTTGTGGTGAAATTGAGAATGGTAAGAAAAAGAATGCAGAGAGGCTTTTTTTTTTTTTTGATAAGGGAAGCAAATATATGAGGATGAGAATAAAGATACAACATAGCAGTTTTAGGCAATGTAAAGAAGGTTAACATTGCCTCCAATTAGACTATGTAGTGAAGACGGGATGAAAGATCAGGCTGGAAAGGAAGGCAGCTGGAAAAGAATAAAACAGGCTAACTTGAAAAAAGATCAAGGAACCACAACAGGGTTGTAAAAGTAAGTATAGTATAGCATAATCAGGTATGTATTTTAAACATTTCATATAAATGAAATAGATTATTCTGTAGTAATTAAATTGAGAAATGCCCATAAAAAAGGTATTGCTGAGACTCAAAGTCTAGCAAATAGGGATTTGGACAGAACTATTGCAATGATGGCTTATGGAAATAATTATTACTTGGACATATTTTAAAGTCACACTTGGTAAGACCGACTGATCAATTGGATAGGCGATAACAAGGAAAGCGAGGAGTCAGGAAGATGCCAAAGGTTGGACTCAATCCCTTTGATAAGGTTACGGGGAAGATAAGAGATGAAATAGTAAACCAAGAAGCATAAACCAGATCAAGAGTAAAGACTTGAAAAAAATGAGGACTGTAAGTGTAAGTAGAGATAAGGGCCTAAAAACATCAGAAATGTTGTGAAGAGGTTCAGAAGTAACTAATGGAGAAAGCTACAAAGAAGGAAGCCTGGCCGAAGGGTGACAGCCAATGGCCGGGGGTGGTGGGGTGGGGCTGTCAAACTGGGTCAACCAGAAAACTGGGTAACTCCTCACCCATTGGTTGTTCACCAGGAATTCTCAAATGTTGAGTGAGCGCCAATTTAAAAGAGGAGATTGGAAGTTCACATTGTACCCTGGGGTACAGCCAGAGAAAACTAATTCCTGTTATCATGGCCTTATTTTAACCCCTTCTAGAATGGCCTTGGAGCACAGTTATCCATAACTAAATTCTCTGGCACAAGTTGTCCATAACTGTTTGCTTTTTTCTCCCTGTGCTTTCTCACCCAGCTAGTTCAAAACTAAGAGTTCAATTGACAGTCAATGGAGCATTTTGATACACGATTGATTGATTGGCTAATATGGAGGCAGAGAGATATTTTCTTGTCTATGCTTTGAAACAGTGTTACTTTTCCTCAACCTTCTATTTTACTAAGGCTGTTAGTGTCAGAGAACTAGTTTGAGACTTTATTTTCTCAATCCTTGAAATGCATTACACTTCAGGTATTCAAAACTGAGTAGATCTTGATTTTTAATGTAAAGATTTCCATGACCAAAATACTGATGTCTGCAGGTTGAATGACAAGACCAATGAAGTAGTTACTAACTCAGTCTTCCTCTTATTGTTTCTACAGCAATAAAGAACATTCTTTTTTAAAAATTCAAAACAATTAAAACAAGGAGAAAAGAAACTAGGCCACGCTTTGAGTTTTTAGGAAGGAAAAATACTAAACACACTTCCACACACATATAAATATACACATATGCGTGTTTGCACCCTTTCCAAAATGCATACTAAAGAACTTTAGGAGGATCTCCAGCACAAATGATTTTGGGCATTTCAGCAGAAAAGCAATCCATTTTCATCTCCAAATTTTATGTCAGATTCACCAAGGGTAGATCTGACCCCAGGCATGAACTCTGAAATACAGTTCAGTACATTTCATTAAATTTCATTTCTGTGTCTTGGTTCTTTCACTCTTGAGTCCTGTTGTTAACCCTGTCTCGACACTTATCTATTGCATAGAAAAATTATTGAGAAATAGATAATGACCAGCTATTAAATCCCTCCATTTCAGTAAGATTGTAGATGTCCCCAAGGCTGGACCATGGTGATGGGACTTAATATTTTTGATCACTTATTACCCGTCAGTTATAGTTCTAGTTGCTTTGACATAGATTTTTATCATTTGATCTTCACTGTAGCATAATGAGGTAGGTGTTGTTCTTGTCACTTTATACATGTAAACTTGAGGTACAGAACATATAAACCCTTTTCAAAGAACCCATGGCTACAACGGGGTAGAACCAGAGTTTTCTGTATTTTTCTCTTCTATGAGGACACCTCTAAAATGCCACTGGCTTCATTTAAATATACAGGAAGTATGGTTCCCTAAAGCTCCAAAGCTCCAGTTACTTATACACAGACTAATGACAGAGCTGCTCATAGTAAGTCTGAATCATCAGATTCAAACTCAGTCACAATGAAGACTGTCAAGACAGAAGGCACTTTAGCTTTGTCATCACAGAATTTATAATCAGATTCTGGAAGCTCCAGGCCTACATGGTTACCAGTAAGTACAGACTTTGATATAACACACACATGCCTTTAGACTAGTAGTTCATGGGTCTACTACCATCAAAGTATGTCGAGCTTGTGAATTCTCAGTAAGCTAAAACCTAGCTCAATGGGACTTACTAATATGAACCTTAAACAGTTATCACAAGTATTAGATGAGATGATCCATACGGAAATCCTTGTGTAATGTCCGACTTTCATAAACTGTAGCTTTTTATTGCCACTGTTGTATTATTTACACCTCTAAAAACATAAGTGATAGTACAAGGGGTTCTGTGATACGTTTCAAGCGACTGGTATGTATAGTACATGTTTCAGGAAGCAGAGCTCTAATCCTGTCTCTTCCACAAACTTCTCCCTGAGGGAGTACATAGTCCAATTTTAAGAAATGCTTGTAAGAGATAAATGGATGGAACATTCCCCATCTGAAATGAATTTTTCCACTTCTGAGCTTGTATCTATTTAATGTTCATATCGTCTTCTTCTTTTGCTTCTAGAGTTACATTGTGCTTGGTAACTTACCTTCAGTTAAGTATTTGTATCTCGTAGAACTATATAACTATTCACCTGTTCAGATCCTATGACTCAAATGATTTACTTGTTCATAAAGGAAAGAGCTGTATAATTTTAATATTTGTATATTTTATAATGTCATGCATATGACATTGTACACTCTAGGTATTATGGCATATTTGTTACTTTTGAATCTTTTGAATTTATTCGCCTGGATATGTCTAGGAGGATTTTTATAGACAGATAATGTCTTCTATTCTTCCATGTGTGTAATTGCATAATTCCATCATATTTTTCTCACTGGAGATTTAGAGGGAGTAAATTGTTCCAGGGTTGAACTGACTGCCCTTTAGAAGAAAAAGGAACTATTTGAGACATAATTACTTGTTACCAAAAAAAAAAAAAAAAAAACTAACATTTAAAAATCTTGAGGTTTTTTTTAGCAAATTAGTCTAAGATATTGTAAAGAATGATGGTTTTTGAAACTTTTAAAATGTCTCAACTTAAATAGAAGATAGAAAAAAATACTTAATGCTATTTTCATCATTCTACTTTTGAAATTGACTGACCTGAGAGCAAAACCACATCGATGTATTCGTATATTGAATGGAAAAGTCTTGAGGGTCTTTGTACACAGGAAGGAAACAGGAAAGGAAATTACCTAGTGAGGTAACAGCGCAGATGGTTTTTCTCTATCAGGTAAGCCCAAATAAGCTTCGTTTTATTTGATTGTATTTAGTACCAGCATTTTATTGGCATTAGAAACAATTTAATACACATTCCCCTGTGCCAATATCTGTCACCCTGCTGACGTAAGCGCTGGAGTGTTGAAGAACGGAGAGTGACGGCAGGAGATGTGGAACTTGCCGCTGATGTCAGTGCTTAGAGTCAAATCAAGGAGACAAGTCTGTGAAAGGAAGAAGGAAGCCATGAAAGTTGGTGATTAATGAAGAAACAATGTGCTGTATGGATTATGCAGACAGGGGTTAGCTGAGAATATCTACCTGGAGCAGTGAAAGCACAAACCGAAATTCATTTAAGTAGTACGTCACTTCACTTGTCTGATTCCCTTATTTCATTTGTCAAAAGAGACTGAAGTCAAACAGATCATACCAGAAAGTTTGCTCCATTTCCTCTATGGTCCACAAACAAGGCTTTTACCATTTATTTGCCATTAAAGCAGTCTACAGCAAATTGAATGGAAGGGAAATTTTAATTCTTTACTCAATTTATCCAAACTACTTAGATGCTTAACTTTCCAGAGTAATAGTTTCTTAGTCTATTTCATTAATTCCAAAGGGTGCTGAATTGTTTCAGGATGAACCTGGGGAGAACTTTTCTTGAATCCTTCTGGCTATTGGTGACATCATGATGCCCACAGGGCCGTTCAATTATCGGAGGTTTGCGAGATGGATTTGCAACACACTTATCCTAAGATGAGTTTAGTCATTGCTGCCCCTCTTTTTAGTGGGGAAGGTTTTCTGAGACGTAGCCGAAAGGGAACAAACTGTCCAGTGTAGAACACCCATACACACATATTCAAATATACATAGTTTATTTGGAATTACTCTGTATGTTTTTAAACAGAGTTGGTAAAATAGATCTAAGTTTTCACAAGCACTTAGACTAGACAGATCCCAAGACTCTCTCTCTGACTCCAGGGATAGGTGCCTGTGCTTGTTTTCAAGAAACTGAGCCAGAGAAGCTAATAATTTGCCAGAGACTTCATTGCCGGTTAGTATTTGCTCTGGGCTTTGGATTTAACAATGACTCTTTCTCTTTCTATGATAAGATACACTTCCTGTTTCTCAGAATATTTATAGTTAAAACAAGAAAGTTAAAATGCAAGCAAAAATGAATAAAAACACATAATAACACTTCTCATGTTCTGTTAGAGGGAGGACAAGACAAGCATATATAATTTCAGACCCATACACATTAACGGGCATGAGACCAAAGTTTAGATTTTGAATCTTGCGGGTATATTGAGTAAAAGGATCCTAAAATAGCCCATATTGCAAAGGCAAAGTTATTCCACTAATTTATCTCATTTCTTTTTTTTTTTACTGATAACAAACATAAAATTTATTGTATATACCATAAATGCTTTATCATTGAGTGGATTACCTATGGAAAAGACAGACATGAATATAAAGTAGGATGAGAGAGGTCAATAGAAATTTGAAAACTGGAATCAGCATTTTATCCTTTCTCCATTGAGATCACATAAAAATGAGTAAGCACATCCCATTTCCACCTTTTTTTCTGCTTGCCATTGTAGCAACATAAATACTAATTGGTTGCTATGGTGACCTCAAGTGTGTAACTAAAACAGATATCTAGGTAACAGTGTCTGCAGGTGGAAAGATGAATGCTGCAACTCTGGAGTTTTGTACAAAGATGGTCCTGGAGTATGAAAACTGGCAAATATAACCCTATCTCCAAGAGATTGGTAAATGTGTTAATTTTAAGCCTTGTCATTTCTCACTAGGTCAATTCATCTACCTACAGAGGCTGGAGTGACTTCATATAAGTTGGTCTCTGAAGTTGACAACTTCCATAAACTTGCAGTCAATGAGAAATACCAGTTATGGGAAGAATTTAGCACTTAATACACTTTTTATTTTATTGCTGAAAAGGGCTCAGTGGCACTAAGATGATTTAAGCCATCAATGAGATGCAGTGGAAACAGCCTAGTAAAATCATACTCAGTCTGTGCTTCTTCTCCATGACTCATAAGTTTATTAAGAAATCTTATTCTTTAGGGCCCAAAGGATGAGCAATATTCCTCCAAGTCAGGACCCTTGTGCTTTAATCTGTAGCTGCCACCAATCAGCCGCATACAATGTCAGGAATCCTTTCTAGGTCTCTATTTCCTCATTTATAAAGGGTAAGATAACTGGGCCTCCCTGCAAGGGCTGTTATGAGGATTAAGGATTGAATTATTCTAAAGTACTTTGCAACTACAAGTGTTATATAAATGCTAAATACTAACCTATGGCTTTGATCTCATTAGCACTTCACATTTGAAAGTTACAAGAATACAATAGTATTCTGTCCAACAGAGAACTCCTCTGTAAATAAAAAATATAAATAAATGTTGTATAGACAAAGGGAAAGGTATATTTATATAATACTTGCATATAAGATTTGGTATGTATGCTCATTCAGTGATTATCAAGATATTAAATGAGACATTATTTTCTTAGAATTAGCAAGTGGCCCAAGAAGAGAGAGAGAGACAGCCATGGAACAATAAGGACGTGAAAAACCTGTCCAGATCTTATTTAGAAGCAGAACAGCAAGGTCATCCATTTCCTCCATCAACTCTGTTCTTCCTCAGCCTCCATAAAATGGAGAGCGAAACCACGCAGCTTATTTCGGATGAGTAGGAAAGGAATTCAGTGGTTTTTCTGTCCCAGCTGTAAGCCCAGGAAATGGAGAGGACACACATTTTTCCACTGTGAAAGTTGGTGTGGTGCAAAGATTAAAAGAGAAGCAAGGACTGTGTGATATGAAAAAAGAAGAGGCTTCCTTTTCTTTTAACTTTTTGTGTGTACATGTGAGCTGCGTCTTCTGCGACTATACAGACTGAGAAAAGCAGAATGCCTACAATGGTGAGAAGTGGCCTCAATCAACAGCTTGCACTTTTAAGTATTTGACAAGGCAAATATATATGTATATCTCTTTGGTAAAAGGAATACAGAAAAGGCATCACATTTGAACCGTTTTGTCAGTAGCCATCTCTAAGGAATAGGTCATAGGACAGGGAAGTTTTGCAGGAAGAGGCCTGGAATAGAGGAAGTCTGGTGAGGCTGTATTGCCCTGGATAACCCACAGCAAGATAGAGTGAGGAGGCCCAGAAAGATGCCCTGAAGAGCTCACACTGACATCACAAAGGAGAATGAGCGTCTGTGTGTCCGCTGCTGAAGAAATCAGTGGTAAATGTGTTCTGTCCATTTACTATTTCCACTCTTCCTGTTCGTCATAGTTACAGAGCAGAAATCAAGAGGCAATCTCGGTAGAAAAGTTTCCTTGACTAAGAGTCCTCTATGCGCCTAATCGTCAGGTCACAAATTCACCCACCTCAGGGAGAGAGAGGGGAAATGCGCATTAAACCTGACATGATATTGAGATTTAAATTGAAAGGAAATGGTCTTTTTAGATCTTAAATACTTGAAAGACAATGAGATCCAGCAGAAACACCATGAGTGTGATGATGAAAGCAGACTGGCCCATGTCCCTGCGAAGACAGTGATTGAGAAGAAAATAAGCCTAGATTGTGGTCGTTTTATAAAACAGAGACATAAGTAAAGATAACAGAAAGGGTTTAGGTGCCTTACCATGCATCTCTGCCAAAGTAATTTCTCTTCACTGTACACTCAGTTCTGTATTAAAAACAGACATACACATCATGTACTACAAATCAGCAAGCATTCCCTTTAGCCTCGTGTGGCTTTATATGGGCATATTCACTCCCTAAAATGAAAGGTCTAAAAATATCCAAATAACAACAAATAGTTTTAAAACTGATTAGAAAAAAAACAAAAACTCAAGCCAGGTGTGGTGGTACACACCTGTAATCCCAGCACTTGGGAAGCAGAGGCGGGAAGATTGCCGTGCGTTTCAGGCCGGCCTGGGCTACATAGTGAGTTCAAGGCCGGCCTGCACTACATAGCAAGACCTCATCTCAAAAACAAAACAAAACAAAACTAAACGAAACAAAAAATAACTCAAAATAAAAGGTTCGTCTCATTTCTTAAATCAAAATACACATTATGGAGCACAATAAACAAACAGGTTTATAGACTCTGAAAAGGAACTGGGATTTTTGAAGCAGTTGGGATTATTAGGTAAAGCGAGGGAGAGTCAAAGTGATATCGCTGTACGTAGTAAACTATGAAATGGAAATTTAAAAGACCACCGAGTGTGGTAAAGAGATACATGTCAGGATTCTGTAAATCAGGTATGAAATCTCTAAAATTACTATTACAATGAAATGCACATGGTTCTTATGGTTATGTAAGCTGGTCTTCCCATTTTTTGATGTTGAACTAGCTCAATATTCTTCATTATATCACTGAGGAGGTGAAATGGCTAGTGTAAAAATAATTAAAATGAAACGTAAGTAATATTGCTTGTGACCAGTACAATATTAAGTGTTTACATAGATTATGTTATTAATGTCAGCAAAAGTGTATAAGGCTGTTACTATTATTTTATTTCTACATGTGGTAGAAGAAGAAAGTTGAGGCCCTGAAATTTCAAGGGCTGGCCAAGAATACAGGGATAATATAACAATTTACTTGCGTTGCTCTATTGAATAGACCCTTTTAAATTCTAGTGTTTCAGTGAAAATCATGAAAATTGAGACATTATTTGGCTCGGGATCTATTTATATACATCTTTGGACCTTCAGCATTATGTATATCTCCTCTTTGTCCTTTTCCCTGCGGTAGCTGGTGTTGCTGAGGAAAATCAAAAGAAAACTTACAAACTTATAAAGAAATATTCTAAATTTGTCATCACACAACCTCATCTAGACCCTGGTATCAAAGGATCCAATATGACATATACAAATAATTTTAGTTCTTTAAAAATAAATTTTCATTTATGAGTTTTAAAGTTCCTCAAAACTCTCTCCCCTTTAAATTTGACAAAACACAACTTTCTGTTTGAAGAAAGAGTGATCCATTTCAATGTGTGGAACTCTCTGAATTCAGGGGAGATGAATGTGGAGGGCTGAGGACGAGCTATGTAGTACCTTCCTTTAAGACTGAGGTCATTCTGCCCTCCTGTGTGCCACTTAATGCATGTGAGTTAAATTAAATCCACGGCTTTAATTTATTATGAAGATCTAGATGTAAAATATTTACTTGATTTTTAATGATTTAATGTAAAGCATATACATTTCAGAGCGTAGAACAAAATCATGTAGTCATGTAGGAAATACAAAAGTATTGATCAGACAGAAGGAATCTGAGAATAGAATGGTGGTTGCCAAAGCCTTGGGAGTAAAGGGATACAGAGCTGTTGATATGGTGTAGTGAGATGCTCTGGTAAACTACTGTGGAAACTATAGATAATACCACATATTTTGAAAAGCCAGAAGAAAGGATTATGAATGTTTTTACCACAAAAATGATAAACATATGAAGAGATAGGTGTTTATTCTGACTAAGTATTACACATATATGCAATATATGTATGAAGATATCATATGGCATACTATAATTTCATATGGTAGACATATGGTATATCATATGCATTTACTAAAATTCATTCTATTTAAAAAGAAAATTGAGTCATATACCAGGTACGTAGATATGATTAGTATTAGGATCTGTAAACAGTTTTCCAGGAAAGACTTGTGGTAGTATATGGGACAGGGGCTGATAATTGAACTACACAAACAAGTGACTATGAGTAGAAGAGATAATTTTGAACATGTGGTTAACAAAAATGCGTTTCACAGGGTCATAGGAAAAGTTCAATGAGTTTATTTTGTATATGTGTGTACGTGTATGTGTGTGTGTACTGAAAGACATTTCAAACTTTGAAGTCCTACCCCTCAGATACGTCCTTTCTGAGGAACAATTTTGTCCCTAGTGTCGTTAGAGGGAAAGAGTCATTTGACTAGTGAGGTAAACCTCTCAAACCTTTGAACAAGCCTATTTATGTAGACTCTATTAGTCAGACAATTAGTAACATCTTAACCATGCCAGTTGTATTGAAACTTCTTTTATTAGAAAATAATTTTTTCACCAACTTTAATGCATTTCTCTAAGAAATGAAAATAATAATATACCAAAATTGGAAAAATAATCTCAAAAATGTATCTCAACATATTTCCCTGAAATGCAACCAATAAAAACTTGAAAATCCCATTTGAAGTTCCCAAGATGGTGTAGGCTAACTAAGCAGGCTGGTTTATTGTAGACCACCTCAGGGACCGACAATTCTAATGTGACTTCTAGGCAGGACACAATGCTTCTCAATAAATTTATTATTCACTTATTATTCAAATATGTTTGTATTGAGTGTCTGTTATTTGCTAGGGCCAGCTCTGGACATTGAAGTGTAGCATGACACAGGACAGACCACCTCCCCAAACCCACTTCAGTGGTAAGAAAGATGCCCACCTGTGGGGGAAGGAATGACCAGCTGCTTATCTTTTGGTATTCTTTCAAGCTAAGGAAAATGCTAACTAGAGAAACATTTGTGAGACAAAGAGTGGGATTATCAGCAGGAAGACAGGCATCTGCCTACTTTTCTCCTTTCTGATAACTAACCATCGTCTCTGCACTTTCCCATCTTCTTTGTATTGATCTTTCATCATATAATGGCCACAAATAGCGAAAGGAAGGCTTAATAACAAACATTAAAATGAATAAATAATTACAGCCACTAATCTTCCTCAACCAACTGATTATTTGTTCAGTGACACTATTACATAAAATGAGGTTTACATAATTTAAAAGGACATTGTCATGCAGTTTTTATGGCTTTTTTTCCTACTCGTCCTGTCCTTGCTTTTGATGCTCTTTATGAAGCAACATAATGATATAATTATTACTGTATATGTAAAGCATAATGCAGTAGTTTTATATGGACAAAGAGGTCATTTAAACCAAAAATATAGATCAATTCAAAATCTGTACAATTTTTAAACTTCAAATGTTAATGTTTTAACTCATTTCATGAATGATTATCTCTCTAACAAGACTAAACTTATAACAAAAGATATTTATGTCTACATTTGATATTATTTTATAATTTATATTTAGTCAACATATGGAAAATTTTATACCAGTTTCATATACATATGTATGTATAAACATTTTCATTGTTGCTTATGTTCTGGTTTTATGAGGATGAATTTATATATGATATTCCTGCAGTGTACTTTGCAAACATAATTTCTAGTGACTATTCTTTAGGGATTGTTCTTGAAATAGATCCTGGGGGGAAAGAAAGGCAAGCATGCGTCTCCTGTGCTCAGATTGAGTTGGCTATGAGTATGGGGGCAGGATGATCAAACAGAATATTTCCGATCTATAGACTACCTTCAGAAATACTTGGTAAAGTAAAGAAGAAGGAATCTTATTTTTAAATAGCTGTCTTATGTTCCTTTGAGTTGACTTTGCAATACACATTTTAAAAAATAACACCCGTATTGATTGTGTATCTACTACCTGCCAGACACTCCCTCTATCTGGTGTGTTACCTTCTCTGTCTGTGCACTAGTGCTGCTATTTCTGTCTCTACCACTCCCAGCCTTTGGTTTTCGGTAACCCGAATTATGAAGAACTCAAGTGGGAACAGGGAAGTTTGTATCAGATCATAAGGCTCCAAATTTACGCAGCATTTCCATTGAATCCTGTGGCTTTTCCTCCAGATTTTTCCGATTATAAATTCCTTCTAGGGCAATTTGAGTGGAAGAATTTATCTTTTTGGTCATGTTCAATGGACACAAGTGTGGCTAGATTATGACACGCTGACTGCTGTTGTGGCAAAAGAAAGACAAGGATTCCTCCTGCAGAGGGTGGGGGTGAAGAAGAGTCAGTTAGGGTGTTTAGACAGCAAGTATGCTGAGTGAACAATGAGTTCTTCCTTCACGAGAAAGTGGCAAAATCACTTCATCTATTCTAGGTTCATATCTAAGACCAACAATGAGAAGGAGGAGGCTCATCTCCCTCGTTCTCTTTAGGAACAAGGACAGTCTTACCAAATTTACCTCATTGGCTACCTTGCTGGAGACTTTGAATATCACAGTGAGTAGCACATTTCTACACTGACTCCTGACATAGGATCCCACAATGTCACACGCCATGATCAACCTGTGTACGATCCTGGGCTGTGAAAGAAGATGTACTCAAATGAGGAAGGGAGTCTACGGCCATACCATCCTGAACGTGATTGATCTCGTATGTCAAATGAGGAAGGGATAGATGCAAACAATACTGAAATCCTGCTAGAACAGGCTTCCGACATCTATTACTCTTTATCATGTTATTTGGCTATTGATGCTCCTGCCAGCAGGATTTTATAGCCAAATGCTACTTGGTAGGTTTTCTGGGTGACCTTAGTGCCGTAGAAGCCAAATCCAATGAGAGATGGCCCAAGCTTCATCCTGCTAGCCTGAGTTTCTAGATTCCATGATAAAAAGGATTTAATATATGTGTAACTTCACCTACGCATAAATGTCTGTGCTAATGACCTAGAACCTTTGGGAAACTCACATAATATCTCCTGAAAGACGCCATTGCCAGGTGTGTGTGTTTGTGTGTGTGTGTGCGTGTGTGTGTGTGGGTGGGTGTGGGTGTGGGTGTGTGTCTGCCTGCCTGTCCATCTGTCTATGTGTAATGAAGAAGGAGTAGTACAATTTTCCCAACATCTTCATCAAACAGTTATTAGGAGGAATGTTTGCAGAAGGGGTTTGGACTGTGAAGTGGTATGCAAATGTAGGGCATTACCATGCCTCTTTCTCATTAACACTCTAAAACCTCTCTTGAAGGTACAAAATGTCCACAGTAAAAAAAAAATGATTTTCATAGAAATAAATAAAAGTATGTAAAAGAACGGTTTGAATAAAACTAACTGGTTTGAGATTTGGTCTTATTTTGAAATGAGGTCAGCTTGGTTGGGTTTTGAATTTCAATAGAGAAATTTTGCATGGCTTTCTGAGTTATACAAAGATAGTTTAAATGTTGGGAAGAAGAAAGTCCCTCACAGATAGCAGCAGGCATCACACTGGCAGAGTTGAAGGAAGTGCAGAAACAAATGGAAAATGAAGAGAACAAATACGTCTTTTCTCTCATGTTGTTCAAAGAGCTGGAGAATAAAAGAGACAGAGGGACATGGCAGGAGAAGGCAACTAATACTACACCTCTACAAACAGTAGGGCTCCCTGCCTGGAAGAGCTAGCAATCCGAAGGCTGCCCATGGTGTGGGGAGCAGTGACGACATGTCCTCTGCAGGGAATCTGATCTGGAGTTTGCTCAGAACTTGCTGTTGTGAAGTCTCTTGACCTTGGACACGTCACGGCAGCGCTATGTCTCAAGTCTCCTTAACTGTGAAACGAAGGATTTGGGTGGTATATAATGAATGTTAGAGCTAACCCAGTTCACAGTAGGGGGGTCAGGTCAGAGATTACACACGTCTGATCTGTCACACTTGCCATTGCCGCTCCTTAGGATGTCTTGCTGTGGTTTGGATGTTGTTAGGTCCCCAAGGGTTTCTGTGTTGGGAGCTTGGCTCCTGAAGTGGAACATGGGAGATGGTGGGTCCTTTAAGAAGTAGGACCACTGGTGGGTGGTTTTGAGGTCACTGGGGAAGTTGCCCTTGTAAGGCATCAAGGTATTTATCACAGGATTGTGAATTCTTGCAAGAGAGATTTGTTACGAGACCCAGGCCTGATGCCTGATTCTCTCCCTGGCTTCTTATTTTGTGATGTGACCTCTAGTTCCCACAGTGATGCTTTTAAGGTCTCACTATAAGCTGAACAAACGGTGCCACCAGGTATACCTCAAACCTGAGGGTTACATCAACCTTTTTTACTCTATACATTTACCTGTATCATGTGTTTTGTTATAAAGTGGGTTAATACAGGCCTCAATATGAACATAATGGGACTGTGCCTGCCAAACTGTCTTACTGATATGTGTGTACAAAAATCAAAACCAAGGTCGTTGGGAAGGAAATAGAGTGTTGTGTAACTTAACATTAATGCAACAAGTCTTTTAAATATTCGAACTCTAAATTAGAGAAAAATACACTTTTTAAAATGATCTTAGTAGAAAGTAGAGCTGCATCAATGCCCAGAAAGGTACTATAATTTGTACAAGCATGACCCTCCCCTGAAGGGTGTGATTCAGTAGGGTACAGATTGGAACTCTGCAATCTGTTTATAAAGATTTGCTCACACAATTCTTATGAGCTCTCCAAATGAAAGTCCAGGCCCTAGAGGAAAAGATAAGTAACATGCTTGGATTCTCAAAAAAAAATGTTCACATTGACATTGCACATCACATTGCTAAATAAATCTACTGTGAAAATTACTTATAAAATTCAGGTTGAGGTTACAAAATATTATACATAGCTTTAGTAATTATCCTATCTATTAGACATACACAAAATCATATACTTGAAAAACATTCTAATACTTCTGAAAAGCTCATTTCTTCAGTGTTAAGATTATGTGTGATTTTGAAATTGTCCCTTAATATTTACCTTGATTTCAAGAAATCTCAAAGGCAAATTTGAAACTCAGCTGGCTTCTTATTTTGTCTTACTCCTTTACTTGGGGCTGTTTCCCAATTAATAAATTGCTATTTCATATAAGCCTTTTACTGTAAGTCTTTTTATAACCATGGTGGGAAACATGGGAAAGAAAAAAATAAAAGGAAATGGTAGGTAGAAGAGATAGATAGAAGGAATAAATCTGTACTGAAAGGGGAAAGGATGACAAGCAGACACAAAGACAAGAAAACAAGAAGGCTACAGGATAGCAGAAGCAGTTCATTTAAGACAAACTCTCTGAGGCTGATACCCTGATGAATTCAGACACACACGTGTTTGGGAAGAGAAGGAGCAAGTCCTTTTCAGCTAAAGTGAGAGAAGCTCCATGATGAGAGTCAGGGGGTGGGAAAATGCTTCATGTTCTAAGTTATGAAATTGTCAGCACAGTTCCCAAGATGTTTATTGAGTGGACATGCTAAGATTTCTCCAGAGTAAACATTTTAACCAATAAAGACAATATTTCTTAATTTAAGATAAAGCAGTGTTTAAGAAACACCTAGGTTGAGAAGATGGAAAAATTGTCTCTCAGAAATCTACCTTCCATTTATTCAAATGATGTCAAATTACCCCATAAGGCTGCTTATCAACTAAATTTCCTTGGGCAAGCTATCAGTATTACTACCTTCATTAAAACAAATTATCAGGGAGAGAAAATTTGGAAATTAAATGTCCTAATACCATATAAGTAATGACCTTAAAATGGCTTCATTTTCAGAATATCAGGTGGTAGAAACTTTTTTAACCCTTCCCAATTGTACAGTTTTCCCAAATCGGTTTTATATAAACATAGAAGTGTACAGTTTTCCAGTTAATAATGATGTACTTCTTTAAGGGCAAGTTGAAATAACAAGACACATCTGGGGTTGACCTCATGGACTCCTTTGGCTAGTGGTGTTTCATTAAATGGTCACTGCTTGAGACAGCAAGCCCTGTTGGGACAGCTCTTTACATCTTGAGACCTTAGCAAGGTATTTACTATCTCTGAGTAGAAATCTCTATCATGGTTAGCCAAAGATAGACTTTTGTGTGTGTCTGTGTGCATGTGGTTGGGTAGGTATGTGTGCTTGCAAGTGAAGATATAGCATCATTTGAGCTGAAATATACACATTTGGAATCGCCTACCTTCAGTAAGGATGTAAAAGAGATACATCGAGTGTAGGGTGAGTTCTCAAATGAATTGTTAATGATAGAGTTCGAAATCCACCCCATACTCATCTACTGAACACATTTTAGGGGACAAACACACCACATCGAAGTGCTATTTTAGACAGACACAACAGTGAAGAAGATAAAACAGGAGAAAAGTTCCTTGCACTCATGAAGGCAGACAGATTTTCTCCTGAGGAGATTGTACTGTGTGAAGGGATGACATTCAGTACGGTGGTCAGGAGAGTTATCTCCGAGAAAGTGATGTTTTAGCAGGTACCTAAAAAAAGTAAAGAAATGGGTGGTATGTGGGGAAGAAAACCTTAGAAAGCAGGGAGAAAGTCCTTTTGGAAGGATGCGTTAGGCTTGTGTCGAGGAAGACTAAGAAGAGTCTGTGGTACGAGAGAAAAGTAGGGGCCAAAATCTGTGGTGGTGGGGGGTCGCTGGGGATCTTACAGAACACTGCAGGGACTTGTATTGTCTCTTCAGGCAGATCCGAGAGACGAATGGGGCAATTCCGAGTCTGGTTTTTGAAGGGTCACTTTGTCTAATGTATGTGAAGTTTACACCGTAGGGCCCAAAGGAAAAAAAAATGCAAAGAAGCTTTAAGAAAACCATTAAAACAAAACATTACAAAATGTTGGTATTAGAGAAAAGAGAAGATTAGAAGATGATTGAGTCTTCCAACATTACCTTGAAAATACAAGGTAATGTTGAAAATACAAGGTAATGTTGGAAGATTTTCTGATAGTGTTTCTGTGGAAAATATGAATAAAAATGACAGAAGGCTTGTTTAATTCTAGGAGTTTTGTATTTCTTTTCCCTGGCACTGGAAAATAAAGAATCAAGAGCTTGGATCTTTTTTTTTTTTCTTTCAGACTTCTTTGTAAGAATTAGCATTGGATAACTTTTCATGTTCCATGTGAAAATTATATTCTGTGTAATATATAATGATAGTCCTTCGGATACATTTTTACCCCACACAGGCATCCTCATTCACACACCCCTGACAGGTCTTTATCCACATACTGTGTTTCACTGAATTAACTAAGTTTTAAATTTGACTGAAGGAAGTCTAGATCTGATTCATTTTTCATAATCCACCTTAATTCAATCATTCTCTTATTTTCAAAAATATGAAGAATTCCTCACCTGCATGAAGAATTGCCTTTATAATACTTGAGTATTTCCTTTGTTTCAGGTAATGTATCTGATAGGTATCTCCTAGAACTCTAAGGAGTAATTCTTATTATCTGCATTTTAGATAGAATGAAACCAAGAGTCACAGAGCCTTCCACATGTAGAATTTGAAGACTTAAAAAGATTTTCTATATCATGTGCATGTGTGAATTATAACAGAGGTAATTATGAAAAAAGCACAGATCCTACTAATACAACACGATAGACTTATTCTAATATAAACATCTACATAATAGGACACAGGTCAGGTTAAAAAATATTATACTCAGATCCCAAAGGTTTCCATACTCCCCCCAATCACTGTGTCTTTCTTTCCTCCTCCATAAGGCCATCACTAGCATGATGTTACTTCAATTTTTCTTATTGTTTTATTATATAAACATAGTTCACTGAACACTATAGTTAAGTTGTACATGCTTATGATTTGGCATGCACATGAATCATATCTTACAACCTTTACTAATTTGTGTCTAACATCTTTAACTCAGCATTCCTACTGCAAGACTGATCTATGTTGTTGGATGGAACTACAGCCCATTTACCTTCTGTGCTGCTTATTATCCCATTGTGTGACCTATCACAATTCATTTGTCCATCATGTGATTAAATTATGTTTCAGTTGTTTGCTACATATCAACTGTTCCAAACATTTTTGTACACGTCTTGGTCAAATGTTCATATATTTCTGCTGAGTTTATATGAGTAAAACTGCCAATTTGCCTGGAATGTCTGTCCACTTTTAATAGATGATGTTAAATAGTTTGAAAAAAGATTTGTAGCAATTTAAATTTCCCATGTAACTGTAGAAGATTTTCATGTGCACTATATTCTTGCTAGTAACTTATATTGTCTTTCTTTTTAAATTTAGATATTGTATGAGGGAAGGGTAGTACCTCATTTTGGTTTTAACTCTCAGTTCCTTATTAATGAGGTTAAATTTTTTTTATTCCAATGTTTCCTTTGTGAAATACCAATTTAAATCACCAGCTAACTTTTTTCACCTGCTAGTGTTGATCTTGATTTGTCAGATATGTTTTGGACTTTTTTATTACAGCTTAAAATCAAAACTGTCATCAACTAAATCAACTTCTGTTCAGCACCTTGCCTTTTAATATTTTAGTCATATATTTTTATCAAATAGAGCATTTTTTGAATTTTATTAAGAAGATAGACATTATTTCTTCATTCATTGGTTGACAGAATTAACTCAAAAAGCCCCAGGAGTTTTAAATTTTCTTTTTGGTGAATTTTAAATGTGGATTCAACATCTTAAACATTTAGAGTCCTGCTTATGTCCATTTGGGTGAGTTTTATTTTTCTACAATTTTATCCATTTTATCTAAAATGTAGGAAATTCGGGTGAGCTATATTTTTCTATGATTTTGTTCATTGTATCTAAATTTTAACATGTAAATTTGTTTATAATATCTTTATATGATCATTCTAGTGTTCACCATGTCAGTTTTTATTCCATTTTATTAATGCTATTAATTATTAATGCTGACTCTCTTAATCAGCTTTTCAGGTACTTATTGATTATGCTAGATCGCTCTCTCTCACACACACACACACACACACACACACACACACACACACTGCATTTTTCTGCCCCCCACCCCAGCCATGAAAGGTTGTCATGACAATTTCAAGTCTACCTATCAACTTTCAGCACAGACAAAAGCCCCTAATGCAAGAGCGGCTGTAAACTCCAAGCTGTGCACCCCAGAATGGGTGATTTTTGAATCGTTTTGTTAGAACTACATTACTTTTAAGCACACTAAAATAAAACATTGCAGAGTAACTCATTCATCCTCTTAGATGCATAATTATTAAGAGTTAACATTTTATTCTATATTTCTTCTATTTCAAAACTTATTTACTTTCTACTCTTGTACAGACTACCAATACCAAGATAAAATGAATACCAAAATCAAATGACCAATAATATTCTGCTGATATTTTTTCTCGTTTACTTATATCTGTTTATCTTATACCGACTATGTCACAGGACTCTTGGTGCAATTCTTCGAGAACACTCCCAAACTGCCCTCTTCCTCAACAGGCCCACGGCTCAGGGTTGGACATAGAGCAGTAAATAACCCTACCTGAATAAAATTGTATGAATCTTACTCAAGAAGCAAATGCTTTTAGGGTTATTTCTGGTTACCCAAGCCAGCCAACTGCTTCACCACCTGGATCTCCAACAGTCAACTGATTTTTGCATTGTGTGGATGCAGCTTAAAATTCCACAGTCTGAGGAAATCCTTCAAACTGGTAGTTTGAAAATTGCTTCCAGCCTTAATCCATAAGCACCCCTGAAAACCGTGAGTCTGAACAACCCCACATGAATGGAGAATGTGGATTGGGGAAAAAGCCCTGTTCTCTTCTGTGATGTTCTTTGTGGAACTTGTGTGAATACTATCAGTAAAGAGCAGTCCTAAATGGCCTTCTTTCAAAGTGCGGCGCCTTCTTTTCTCCATATTGTATGCTTCCTCACTAGGTTCCTAAGCTACAGCCTTGGCTTCTGATGATTATTCATATCATCATTATTCCAGACTAAAACCTTTAAGTAACTAACCAAGACTTGAAAAATTGTAGAGGATAATTCTTACATAACACAAACCTCATTACACATTTCTGTCATCCTCCCCTCCCTCTCCAACCCCTTTCACTCTGATTTTTTGTCTGTTTAGTAGCATTATTTCTTGTGTACTTCTACATCATGTTCAGTATAAATAGTATAATTAGCAGTGGAAAATATTTTGTTGTCTTCTGGCATTTATTTATGCTCAAAGGATCATGTAAAGTTCTGCTACATTAAAATTTAATTCAAAAGAAAACGAGTTTTGTTCATTTCTCAATGTAATACCCATTTCTGTTCAGCTTGTATGAATGATAAAATATTATCAGTTCCTGTTTTTCCATTTGGTTTCTAGGCATTTGTGCAAATGAGTTACAAAAAGCAAGTGTTGCTTTGTTAGGCATGTGTTCAAAGAAGTATTGTAGAGACATATTTTACTCTGGGCACCCTGTCACCATGTAGACAGGGCCCAATCCATTATTTAGCAGTTAATTTGTTAATCGATTGACCAATTGGTTCAGAGATTTTTTTTTCTCTCAGATTACTAAAAAGAAGAAAAAAAATAAAGAAAGAAAATAACAACAATAAAAGCCTCCTCTGTTGGGTAAATTTAAGAAAAGTGCATCAGAATCGAAAATGCATTGGTGTTTACAGATCTAGATTAAATCTGACACAGATTGGCAAACAATGAAAAAGGTTCCTTTGCTTGGAGCATAAACATTTTGAATCTCACCAGCCTGATGTTAAATCTTAGAAAGTAAATAAACTGAAGTGCCCTTCTACAGTAGATGTGGGGGCACACAGAAGGGAAGTAGCCCCAGGTTTGCATAAAATTGTCCTGATTTTTTTCTCCAAGGTCAGGGAAAACGTAGGGAGGTTTCTGGTTCTTTTACAGATTTCTTTCCCCCACTTCTTTCTCCCATTCTTTAGCTGAAAGTAAAACAGGGTGGAGAAGTGCACCCTGAATACACACACTCTGATACCAAGAGTGCCTGTGGTATTTGAGGGGGAGATTGTGAAATTCACAATTAAAATTAATTTATATGGATCATCATATGATTGTTTATTCAAAACAATAAAACAATTGATTGCAGTTTCTACCAATGAATATTTTAACGAGGAAATATGAATCAAGAGAATTTTTATCTAACAAATTCATTTTTCTTTCTAACTTGATTTATTTTAACCACATTCTTTTTTTTTTAACCACATTCTTTCAAGTCTATACAAGAGATATGTGTGCTTGAATGTGTGTTGTGTGTGGGTGTGAGACCGAGAGAAAAAGAGAATTTTTTTCATGCTCCACTCATTTATTTTCCTTCAATTCTCATTGATAGCAAATGTCTTTTACATGTCATTACCTCTGCTTGATCTGGGTGTTTGAGGAAGTCATACTTGTGAAATATTTTGCTATATTTCCTCAAGGTTAAGATTTAGGATCATAATAATGACCGAATTTAGAAAGGTTACTCAAAAATACAATAAGGCAATAATAAACCTCTCTACAAGAAAAATGTTCTATCAGCCTGTAGCGCTGATTCAGAGAGTGACCTCTGTGTCTACCTGTTCTTCACTCACCTCCATATAAAGACAAAGAGTTGCCAAGAGTCCACTTCCACTCTGGCTCAACTTGTAACACCCCCGCAGGGGAGCTCTGGAGCAACATTTGTGAAAGCCCAGAAAATAGAGTTCAGCATTCACCTAGTCTATTGTATCATAAGACACTGAAAGGGAACAGACGTCGCTGAGCTTTTTCTAAGGGTGAAGTACTCTACAGAGTGTCTTGTAATCATCTTTCCATTGAAATCCAGAGATCTACAGGACCAAGAACAATGATTTACCTGCAGACACACAGCTAAAACTCAAGAAATGGTAGAGTTGGGTAGTTACTTTGGGGAAATATAATTGACATGGGAATGTGCAGAGAAAGATGCTCCACCCAAGAAAAAAAGCATATTTAACACATAATTTCCTAAGGGGTAGGGGCAACACAATTCCCTAAGGGGTAGGGACAATGCCTTTGTGATCTGAATTCACAAAAGTCACCAGTTTTGCCTCTAGGCATTACTTACCTTAGCTCACAAATGACATTTAAACTTTTTTTTTTTTTCCCCTGTGCTCATTCTGGTTTTGCTCCAAAGAATGAAACTGCTCCCTGAAGTTGATAGCTTGACGTGTACTCGTTTTCTCTACTATTCAAGTGTCCACTCTTCTGGGAAGCCTTGGTAAACTGAACCTCAACATGATCGCCCACTCTTTTCTGATTTGTTTCCACATTTGTTTCCACATTTCTACTATTGTTAGCATTAGCTCAGTTTGATTACTATTGTCTAGATTTTTGCCGCCTTTTTGCTCCACATCAAACGAACAACTTTATACAGCTGTTTTTCATCTTTCCAGCCTACCCGCCCTGAACTCTGAGCGTGCAATCAGAGTCTAACATGTACAAAGAGGAGTGATAAAATTCAGCATCATCTGAACAAGTCCTTTAAATCGCTGGAGTACAGACATTGCCAATACTCTGTGGCAAGAAGTACCCACTTTGAACAAGTTTAGGACTACATGTTTCCTTAGTAATATGCAAATTTCTTTCGTTGACTTGAATTTCAGGATTGGGCTGAAAAAAATGTATACTAGATTCCATAATTTGGAAGAGCAGAGTTAAAACTTCGGCATCTCTCAAAATTTCCTAGAGAATCGTTAAGCACAAGTTGCTGGGCCCAGCCCAGGAGATTCTGATTGAGTAGATTGAGCTTCCAGTCTGAAAATTTGCATTTCACATGATGCAAGTGATGCTGAAGTAGCCTGTCTTGGGACTACACATTGAAAATAGAATGCATAGTTTAGAATACAATTGGCATTTATAGTCACAGGAGGACATTCAAATTGTGTCTCTTTTCTAGGCAGAGCCTGTAGATTTTCTTTACCTCTCACACTCTGCCTTGGTGATGGTCCCAGTGATTAGCTATTTTTTTTTTTCAGGATTCCACAGAATTGAAGCAAGTGAATTGCTAATGTAATGATGAAGGGTCTGTATTTTGTTAAATTTACGTAAGTTGAATTAACAAAAGAAAATTTGTCTTCCCAGGCGATCTTTCCTTGAGACTTCTTTCATCGACCACAAAGTACATGATCCTCTGTAGGGCATAGAGTGGCTACTTTTATAACCTATAACATCTTTCTGTTAAATCCAAAAAAGAGTGGCCATTATCTTAGGTTGCCTGTACCCAGAAACCTCAGGTAAGCAAACTAAACTTGGAGTCATTTCCAATAATTTACCTAAAAGAAAAAAATTCAACCAATTTGAAACATCCAGATAGCCAATGTGGTACATAACTGGGGACTTCCATCAGACCATATACAAATCTGATGAAGACCTAGCAGTAACCAATCAAGTAGTTTTCTCATTTTACTGCAACTTCCAGCCTGAAAAACCTTGCTGCTCAAGTTGAAACCCAATTCATAAATTGTTCAAATAACATCTACAAAGTTTGTTTGGTCTAAAGTTTTCATCGGAACCATTCCCAGAGATGTGATTGGCCAGATTAAAGTGTACTAATTTGTCCTTCTGAGAGAATGTAAAATAGGCCTTGCAGACACTCTCTCTCTGTGCCTTTACTTTGAACGGAGAAGCTGAAACCATAGAGCTATTACCAGTCTTTTTCTATCAGTTGGACTAGGGTGAAAACCGGAATGTCTGGAATAAGAAAGGTGAAGAAGGCTAACACAAGCAAAGCAAATATGAGAAGTGGCCAGTGAATAGTAATGATAGTTCAGGCCCTGGACCAAATGCATGCCTGAGTTCACCTCTGCACTTCTCTTTTGTAAATTTTTGATGAATGTATATTTTGTTTAATCCACTTTAATATGGAAACTGTAGTAGAATGACATGGTCACCTTGCGCAGGAACGTCCAGCTGGACTGAGTTGGTGTAGTTTTAGGTGTAGAAGTTTCACCTGAAGGTTATTGCCAATACAACAGTGCATAGTGTAACCTAAAATTGTCCTGCATTAAATCTACTCACCTGCAAACCATCGACCCTAGAAAAGTAACTAAAACAGAAATTCATAGTGGAGAAGTGGGGTCCTTCCTGTGACGTTGCCTAGCTTAAGAGCCTTTGGAATTATTTTGCAAATATTTTCAGAGGCCTGCTGAAGCAACAGCCCTGGAATGCTCTAAACTTATATGGGAGACTGGTCAGAGCCTGGAATATCAGAGTCACTGATGGAAATGCTGCCAATTAGGATGAAGCCTGTGAGGCCTCTGTTGAGAAAGACTGCATTGCCTGCTGGATCCCAGGCAGTATGTATGTGCTTTGGCAGAGGTTGGTCTGCGTGTTGCTTGTGTTTGGAGGTACCGCCTGGGTGGCAGAAAAATTTCAGTGCAGCCTGGTGTTGGGAGGGCAACATAGTTACTGTTGAGGGCTTTTGTCTGGACTATGTTGGAAATCAAGAGCAGAGAGCCAGCAGGGTGACTTGAAGTGTTTGCCCAGTGGGGAGCTGTGGATTGCAAGGATGAAGAGAGGAGAATGTGGTTGTGGAGAAGAGACAGGACATTGTTAAAATGGCCTGAGGCCTTTGACCAGAGGACAAGAGTGTATTTGGAGTATAGGAGTTCATTTTGGGTGATTCTTAATGTTGCCATGCTCTGTTATTAAAGTCAGTGGAAACCAAAAGGGTTTTAAAATTCGAAGCCATATTTTTTAATGTGGATATACTGTATTGGTATATTGTACTTTGTGAACAAATTATTGTTTTAGAACAAGCAAGGCAGACAGAAGGGAGTTATTGTATACTTGTATATATTTCTAATTTGGGGGCACCTGTTTGTAACCGGTGTTGAGAACCCTTCGAATATTTGTTTCTGGTGTGGGAATGAGTGCAACAAGAATTGTGTTGTTAACATGAATCTGAATAGACCAAGATATGTTAACTCTTTATAAATCTGCCACTGAGACTGTGGTTTAAAGAAACATGCCAGGTTATCAAGCTGACCAAGGGTGGATTGTGGTGAACTGTCCGTGGTTGAGCAGGACCCCCACTTGGACTGAGTCGGTGCAGTTCTGGGTGTAAAGACCCACCTGAAGATTTTTGCCAGCACAGCATCAAGGAGAACCGGAGCAGAAGGTAGTACTGCCTGTTTCTCAGGTGAAGCTCTGTTGTGGCTGGTTTCCTTGAAGTGAACTCAGCTGTTCTGGACGCAGAAGGAGCTCAGGGACTTGCTACTACTCTCGGGGAGGGCTGCCGCTCGCTTCAGGGGAACTCTGATCTTCCTCAGTCTACTGCGAGAATCATATCTTGGTTCCTGTGTAGATTTCTTCAGCCTTTTAGTGTAGACACGGACATACACGTGACAGTGCTGTGGATCTTTCGGGTCTTCAGTGCACAGACAGACTTTCTGCACTCTTCCTGCATTTGGCTTGTGTATGAATGTTGTAACTTGTAATTGTCTTGTATTAAATCTGCTCTCTTGCAAACCACTGACTCTAGAAAAGTAACTAAAATAGACACCTTTCAAAAAACAAATCTAAAATATGCTTAATTTATAAACCAAAATATGAAGGAAAATGGTTGTGATTTCTCACACTTAGGGCGATATGAGTAAATTACCCGTTGGTCACCTTCTATTTTTTTGATTACATTCATTGTGGGAAGTTGATGCATGGACATAACACATCTTAGTTCTTTTTATTTCCCTTCCCCTCCTCCAGTTCTCCCCTCCTTCCATCCCTAGATCTCTTTCCCATTTCCAAAAGATATATCTCTTTGATTCCTACTTTGAGTGGATAACTTTTGGGGATATCTTTACTGTTAGTTACTTTGAAAATCTGTCGTTTTCTAAATACTCCATGCCCTGGTTTCCTAGAGTGATCTGAATTTACCTCAATATTTACATATGTGATACACACACACATACCCACTATGAGTAGACAGAGACAATATGGCACATTTAGAACTTTTTTTTATATGAAATTAGATAATGTGTGTATATATCATCTGCTTGCATGTGTGTGTATACCAGTTAAGAGAAAGTATGTGTGCATGTGTAATATATATATAAAAAATATGGGCCCATGATATTAGATACACACCCCACACATTCTCATTCATTATTTTCTAGATCTGATGTCATGTGATTTCACGTACTCCCATCTATGGAATGACAAATACCATTATAATTTCTTGAAATCAATATAATCAATTCCAAATGATGAACAGGTCTTATGAAAAATCGAGGTTTAAGATACTCCCCAAAACCACAGAGACATATAATTATCTATAGAAAAAAAATTTATTCTGACAACTTGTTTATCACTCCAGAGGAAACCTGAATTGGGTATTGTAAACTTTGCATCAAAGCGGAGTCTCTCATATAAAGTAGACAGAAAGCTGTAGTTAACCCCTATTTTGCCCCAGTTTTAGAGAAGTCAGAAATCACAATATCTGTTTCTAGCTGGGCAACTGAGTCCCACAGAGCACGCCCATTGTCCCCAAAGCCATGCTGAGCCAAGAGTTGACCTGTTCCTCGGCTAGCCTCTTGAGTTTTCCTTCAGGGAAAGGAGAATCTGCCAGACATCATTAGGCATGATTTCTTTCTCCACCAGGCTTTCAATCTAAGCTGTATTTTACTTAGAATCCACATGCAGGGGAAAGCAACAGTGCAGTGCCCTGCTAGAAATGAGCAATAACATTCAAACGAAAATTGGAAGCTGAAGATCTCATCATTAACAACAGATGGCTCAACTTGAATCCGATAAACAAGTTTTGTTGTTTGCTTCCTTTCCCCCCTCATCCACTTGAACTGCAAGTGAGTGTGTTTGCATGTGAGAGCGCTGGGCCCTACATCAGCAGCCTAGATGGCTCACCTGATAGAAGAAACGCTTTTATGGCCAAGCTGGAATCTACTCAGTGTGAAACACACTTGACAGTCTAAAGTGGACGTCCGTAGCAAGCCTTCTCTATTTGTTTCGTTTCTGAGTTTCCCACCTTGGTGTCCCTTAACTGGCTCTGACAAAGTCTCTTTAAGGTCATATTCCTGTTCTTTTTCTGGTCTCCAATCAGGGCACATGTTTTCCTAAAATCAGTATGTAGGTGACTCTAGGGTGTTGACCTGAATGTACGGATCTTTGTTTGGCTACAGTACGCCTTCAAGCAGTACTGCTAAGCCGCCTCGTAACTCTCGGCGGGTAGCTACCCTGCGCTGATACTGCTAATAGAGTTTAGCTGAATTTCAGAACACAATCTAGGATACTTTCTCTCCCAGGAGTTCAGTGGGTGAAACTATTTACATTTCACATGTATTTTGGATTATCGTTAATCTTGAAGTAAATTGTGCATTCCAAAGGATACATAAGGTGGACTGACATATTTTTTTAAAGGCGTACTTTTTTTACTTCTGTGTTGCTGAAATATGCTATACTTGTCAATCATTTGGTGACCTATTAGTCATCAATAATTCAAAGTAAGGGGGACCCGATTGAGAGGGAACCTAGAGGGTTTTATGGTTTTCTTACTGGATTTCTCTTCTACTTGCTTACTTTTAATAATTGAAGAGTCTAACTTCAATTATCAATAATGATAGTGTATATACTTTGGTGCAACACGACAGTCCATCTATTGCATATCTACATTATTTGCAGCTAAAGTCAAATCCAAGCCTATCTTTTCCTGAAAATATTTGAATAATCCCCTTAAGAAAGCGAATCTTACACCGTTTTACTCCCAGACTGAAAAGGCTGGTTGAAACATTAGAGCTTCTCAGTAGTAATGACAACGATTCATGATTAGTGTACCTGACGGTGGTATTGTTTGAAGAGGAACTAAATCTCTGTTGTTGAAAGCAATTGAGATTTTTATAGAGATGGCTTAGATAGTATAATCATTAATTGAACGAGTAGGTAGCATGTGTGACCAGTTGAATTCATAGTTTAACTCAAGTATGTACTAATCTATGCAAGTGTTTATGAAGCCCACTGAGAAGTTCAATAGATTTCTACCTTCGCAAGTTCAAAAGACAGTCTTTCATGCTCAAGGGAGCCAGGGATTATGACCTGGTGTTGTGAATAGAGTTAACAACAAACAGGCCCATAGTGCAGCACTTAGAATGGTGAGTAGGCTTCCACATTGAGGGTGCAAAAAGTAACTGAACTTGTGTCAATGTGTCAAATACAAAATCTATGATTAAAGTTTAGTTATTACAGGATAAAGAGTCTATGTGGTTAAGTCATGAGAACTGATCAATTTTATTTCTTATTTTCTAGATCATTTCCCACTTGCTTGAATGTGTTGTTTTTCATAGCTATTAGTAAAGTTCCCCTAGAAAAACACTAGTCACTTTCCTGCGATTTTGACCGAACCTCAGGGATAGTAAGATTTTGTTTTTGTCTGTTAGTTTCAACCTGATTCAGAGCTGATAGTGTTAGTTCCAGACAAATTCCTGAAGAAATTTGGGTCGCTGTAGATGAAATACATTTAGGCTACATGTGAAGTGACAGAGGTTATAATTTACAACAGCTTAAAAATGAAGGTGGCATATAAACAAATGTATCTGAAAGACTAAAAGTGTTTCCTTTAGTTGGCCTCCATTCTGTTGTGCTTCATGTGTATGTAGTACTCTGATGCTTACTATCATCATACTTACAAAAAAGAAGGAGAAAAGTGTCACCCTTAAATTCTGGAATGAAAATTCTCCCTTGATTTGATTGATTTGACTTCGGGCACTGCTGCTTCTCAGCATCATCAATAGTTGCAAAGAAGATACCTCATGTGGTCATACAGTGCACTGGCGGCTTTGGATTGGAAGGCCTGGTTTGTCGCTGGCCTCACTAGTGCAACTTTCCTTAATCTCCTACCAAAGTAGATCATCAGGGATTTGGAGGGTACAGAAGATATCATGTATGCTGAGTAAGCAACCATAAATGTTGCCGCTAGTTGCACAGAGTTTAAATACCACTGAGTAGGAAATCAAATTGGTAAATTGGTGTGGTAATAGTGTTTTTATTTTCTTCCCAAAAATCTCTCTTATTGTTTTTCATAATAAATTGCACTTTCATAAATAAATACTCCATTTATATCTTTACTATCCCTTTGAGGTCAGATAAAAAAAGGAAGAGATTTAAAAAAAGAAGGCAAGGAAAATAGTTAATTTTAAAATGCTTAAAAAAAAGTATAATAAACTTCAAATTCACGTCACAAAAGTTACTCAAGCTCTTTTTCTTTCCAGGAAAGTGACTCCAGAATTTTTTCTCTGGGTCTTAAAGGTACAATAAGCCCATAAACTGTGCTCCGGACCCATGGTTTTCATGCGTAAATTGTTCTTCTCATTAGTCTCCATCTTCAAGAAAACTCACTATGAAGTAGCCAGCATATCTCAGCTTCAAGCACATATAAGTAGCTTGGATTCCAACATAGTCAGCCAGATGAGTAACCTCAGAGACAGCAGGGTTAGAGTTCCTAGACCACCAGCTTGGAGACACCTCCAAGTTCACATAAATACATCCAGCTCCAGGTCGTAACGTACATCTCTCTAGAAGGCCCATATTCTATTCTCCCTGAGGGTATACTTTAAAAATCCTGTCTGATGAACCTCTTTACGCCTCTCACTGACAAGTCTTGAAATGTCTTGAAAATTCTTTTACCATGATGGTACTCAGGGAACACCCATTGCCACGGGTGGAACGAGTCGAGATCCCCACCTCCCATTTGGGGAAACTCCTCAGACTCTGTCTCGTGACACAGTGAGCATGTCTACATTTCATACCTTCAAGTGTATAGTGTTCCCTCTACTATAGTTCACTTCCTATAACAAATCTGTTTATTAAAATTCTGCATCTTTTTAAAGCCTGGTTAAATTGTCTCCTCCTTGGAGCCTGTCCTGATTAATTCAGCCCACAATGATCTTTTCATTCTACGACCTGTAGATTACTTCACAAAACTATTAATTTATTAATTGCTAGTATACTTTCTCATGATACAACCTGTACTCAACATTGCAATTTCATAACATTTGATTAATCTTTATGTGTGTTCCGAATCTTGGGTTCCACATTTCATAAGATTCAACTTCGGTAGAAAGAGACTAGGTCTTTTTTATTTCACCTAGTTGTTTTTTTAATGATCCACTACTAAACACAGTGTGTATAATAAAGCCATACATAAAGTGTTTTCAATAATATTGAATGTTAGAGTATTAACTCTTTTCGAATTATGACAAATACTACTTTCAGAAATCTGTGAACTTTAGAACCTATTCAAGTGCAAAATTACTTTACAAATATAAGAAACTCTCTCTTTTCCTAATACTAGCATGTGTGAACAGAATTTAAAAGTGAAAATGGTTAGTTTTCCTTTCTCAAGGTGGTTTGACCCAGAAATGCCCATTTATAGAAGTTTATACAATGGATTCATCCCAAGATTTACTGAGATCTAGTTATATCTGGAACTCAGATGCAGTTTGAATCACATTTAATGGGACTGAGTTAGGTGCCTGTCATTTTGAAGAGCATCAGAGTCTCCCTATCCAAATGTATCCTTTTGCCCACTTTCTGTGGATTGCAACTAAGACTTAAAAGAGTCTTGGCATCACAAAATAAAGGCAAATAAAACCAAGATTTCATTCTTTTAAATTTGGATGAGTATATGAGATAAGAATTAACAATTTAGAATCCACTGATTCATTCATCTAATATTTATTGAGCATCTATCTCACAATTCCTCATTTGAAAAATAAGCAAACTATATTTTAAACCTCAGTTTCAACAGCTCTAAATCATCGTTTATCCCAAGAGCATACAGGGCTATAATACCCAGATCAGAGTCGGAATTTCAGACTTGACCTGCCCGGTCTCCACAGAACCATTTCAGTCACTCCCATGTTTCCTTCAGATTTCTTGATGACCTGAGACTTGAATGTCCTCCATGGCCGGTGGAAAATAGGACTGAGTCTGTGACTGCGGATTTCAGCAGCCGTGAATGTTTTACCTGCCTTTCTTCCCTGCTACCTGCCCGCATTGGATGGAGCTGCTTCCTCAGCTCATTACCAGGATGCGCTCCAGGTACGACCCCTCCAGTGATTGGCAGCAGCCTCTCATTCTCTTCCTAACTCCCCTTCTTTGCCTTTGAACATACTCCTCTCCCTGCCCGAATGTCCTTCTAGGCATTGCTTAAATCGAGTGACCCAGTCTGGGAAGATTCCTCTGTAAGTTTCCAGTCTATTTCCTATATTAATTTGGTATAATTGATCTTGGAAAAGGCAATTAGACTTAATAAATTATTCTTTTCCAATTAAACAGTTAGCCACGAAAAATTAGAGTTCTCTAACTGCATTCATTTAACATATTTCTCCATGCCAAAAGCCAAACAAAAGTCAAGTCCTTTTTCCTAGAAATGAGAAACTATCTGCAAAGAATGCAATAAAAATACAAAATGTTTTAATGTAATTCATCAACAAAATTATAGATATGGCTGTACTACTCTTACAGATCAATTATAATAATAATGAAACTTCATATGAGTTTGCTTTTATTTAATTAGTTGCATCAGTCAGTGTGTGATGTATTTGTTAATGCATCAAAATATAAATGATGAAATAAGGTTAAATGCAGTTCCCCAAACATGTATATTTTACAATGTGGGAGAAAAAACTCACAGCAAAATATCATAAATGATGCAAATGATCATGTAAAATATTAAATTTTTTAGAAATCATTTTTGGATGAGGACAGCAGAAAAAAAGAATAAAAGAGAGCTTTTCAAGAGGAGTTTTACTTTTTTTTTTCTCTCCCACCTAAGCATTTACATCACAGATAGTTAGAATTTAAACTTCCCACACGGTAACTAAATTTCCCCCAACTTTTTCTTGACAAAAACACTGATCCTTTCAAGGACTGCAGCGATTTGCTCAAGGTCAGCCCGGCACCTAGTTTATTAGAGAATGAGAATCAGAATCGTGGCTTTATAAACTCCCAGACTAGGCAGAGCTCTGCGACTTCAGTGCGCTTCCTCCCATTCTCCAGTAATGATTATAAAACATGTATTTCTCTTTGATTCTCTGAAATTTCCCCCTATGGCTAACACAATTTACTTGATATGTGAGAACATTGCACAAAATAATAGTTGCATCGAGTCACAGGGAAATAAAAACCTTACCCTATTCTGTGCCACTAAATACAGCTGATACTTTGGATGCTGAAGGGTGATAATTTAAACAAAATTGACACTGTATTGGTTTTATGGATTTCTAATGTGTTTCATCTTGAGTACATTGGACATACTGATGCTTTAGCCTCTGCTGCATCTAATACTGAGGTTTGGAAATATATACAAATCAAAAACTGCTGTCCTCTTTCAAAAAGCAAGTGGGCACAAATATCGCCTTGTAAAGTCCTTTTTTCAGTTTGTTTGCTTGCTAAAATCTACATATTTCAGAAATCAAAAACTGGTTAATTTTTAAATTCATGCAATACTTGTGTAAGTCTGCATTTTATAGTTTATTTAGACATTTTGCTTACAAAGAAAAGAAAGCTGGTAACAATAAAACAAAACTCATCACCACTAAAACAGAAAAAGGGAAACTCCACAAACACAATACATATGAATGAAATTGAAGAGCCATGTAGAACCCCACTGAAATTTCCTGAACTATCTTGAATATTTTGTGGTTACATTTTTCTTTTTCTAGTAGAAAACAAGAAAATGACCATTTCTCTTGGTAGGTAGCTACAGAATGGGATGTTCACAGACTTATTTGTGTCACTCTATTTTTGTCCTTCTTTTTACTTCTCTTTCTGTTATAGTTTCTGTCTTCTGGAAAACTTACTTTTTGTCTAGAACACACAACTAAAAAAAGTATCTATACTTAGGCTTCTATCGATAGGAAAATTGATCATGTTTTAGGAACTCCAAACCAGAACATGTGATCTGAGCATGGTCTTCTTTTTCAGTTTGTGAGTCTATTGACATTAAAATTCTTATATATATATATATTGTCATATATATATATATATATAGTCATATATATATATATATATGATTAGACTTTTTATGACTTTCATATGTTGGAAAAAATTAAAATGTACAAATATACAGATGCTTTTCATCTATTGTTGTCTGGCTGTGGCAGCCATGTTTAGGGTCTGCCTTTTCTATGGCAGTTATATTTCATAATATACATAAAAGGTCACAAACTCAGCATCAACTAGTAAGGCTTCTATGTACTGTGGATAGAAATACTACACTTTGGTAAAACTTCATTGTTATGATAAAATCCAACAAGTCTGTAGCCTAAAAATTCTCACATTTTCGTGGTTTGGGGCTTAAGAAACGAATCCAAATTTTAATTACAACACTTGCTATAAGATTCTTTTAATTATGTGTAAAATAATAGCTTGTCATTCCTTATGGTCAAAGTAGGGTGGAATATTTTAAAAAGGTGTTGCTTCGGAAAATCTGAGCTGTTGTTGGAAGGTGTGTGGTCATAGAAGTTCTTCTCTTTGGAACATTGTATATTTGCAGGTGGTTGTGTAGTTAGGAGTGAAGGAAACGCTGCCAAATATAAGATAAACTTGAAAGAGCAAGAAACAAAAGGACACATGGACGTAGCTAGGAGGAAGACATCTCAAGGTCCTTTCTATTTTTTTGGTTTCAATTGCACTTCAAAGATAAGTTGTTGGAGCAACACCATGAAACGGAGGACTTGGAGACTCATAGATTCTTACAAGCTTGTGATTTGGCTTCCAACTCTCCATTTACTAACCCGATATGTCATTCTTTATGCTTGAAAATTAATCGTAATCTCAGAATGCCCATTTCTGTACTTGTTAATGTAAAATTTAAAGAGGCTACATTTTCTTTAAAGAATGACTTACATAGCATTCGGCAGAGAAAATGTAACTGTAGAAGAGGAATCCCCAAATGCACGTCGCTACAGTTTGGTTGGAGAAGTCATCATTCCAGAAACTGGGGACCTCTGATCTAGAATTTGTGGTACTTAAGAACACTTTTATTGAGAGTTCAAATTTATTTTTACATAACATTTAGTGTAATTCAGGCTCAAAAACTTACATAGTAACACGTGAAGAAAAATTTTAGACTGGTTGGTTTCCCAAAAATTTGTAGACCAAGACTATACTAATTATGTATACCTTATTCCTAGCTTTTTCATTCAATTCATAAATATTTGTTGAAGAAGTAGAATTGCTAGGGAATTCTGCTTGGAGCTAAAACTAGGGAATTGAAGAAAATGGATTCTGTTCCTTTGAGGTATTTATGTTCTAATGACTTTATTGATTTTTATTTGTAGTTGGGATACTGAAGGATAAATGCACAGGTTATGATAATGGATAATAAAGGAGTGTGAAAAAGTCTGGGGGTTAGTGGAAAGCTTTTTTAAGGAAGTGATATAAAAGCAAAAATAGAACTTGGACTTTATAAAGGGAGCTCTGTTTGAGACTGTCGTTTTATTCTCTTCTAGAATTTCAAGAGGTGTCGTTCTACCTTGGTGTAATTATGGGGGGGAGGGGAGTACCAAGAATGAGTGCCAACCTACCTTCCGAGGTTTTCTCCCAGCTATTAGCTACCATTTCAGCCTGGATGAAGAGACACAGAGAGACACTGTAGAGAGATGGAGGAACAGCACATTTTTCATAGGTATCCAGACACTCAGCTTCTGGAGGACAGAAACTCTTATCTGCATACCATGTATCCCCAAAGTGTTTATTTCAGAGGTTTGCATATAAATGGTGCTCATTTAATGATTATTGAATGAGCAATTCTTCCTTTGGATTCTACCTAAACCTGTCTTCTAAATAATTCAAGACAGGACTCTGAGACTGCCTAAAAACTTGCTGAGAATAAAATTTCTTTTCTTTTTGTAAAATATCGGTGTGGAGGAACAGGGAAGGTGATAAAACTGTTTTGGCGATGGTTATGAGCTGATCTAAGTGGGTCAGATAATTTAGTATGTGCTTTGCCATGTTTTTTAATAAGTATGTACTTGTTCTTTGATAAGGATTTGGTCTCTCCAACTACAGTTTATGTATTTCAAGCTCAGGGACTATCCCTTTGATCGTTGCACCTCGTAAAGGAACAACTCTTCATATATATGTTGACAAGGAAGGCAGAAAAGAAAAAAAAAAAAAA